>CM077517.1:42621196-42656457 GCA_039654895.1 Mongoloraphidia duomilia | reverse complement strand
TATCGCGATAAGCAATCAGCAGCTAAGTTCGATTTTCCTGGACAATATTTGATGTCAATATTATAACCTTGCAATTTAAGTACCCATTTCAAGATACGAATATAATAAAATTTTCCTTTGTTCAGAACGAAGGAGAGGGCTTGACAATCAGTATAAACAGTGATGTACTCCCCATAAATGTAGTTATGCCATTTATTAGTCGCTTTCACGATGGCTAAAAGTTCTTTTTCAACTGAAGAATAGTTCAACTGAGCCTGATGTAAAATTTTACTGTAGAAGGCCAATACGTTAACCGAAGAGTCTTCGCATATTTGAAATAGTATTATAGCAAACTCGTTTGTTATAATAACACGCGTTCTCGATATGAATTTGTCAAAATTATATTTTCTTAGTTACGCTAAAAAATTGAAGTTTGTTTTGATAACAACAAAAAAAGTGATTTAGAATTAATCAACATTTAATATTGAGAACACTTATTTCATTGAGATTTTGTTCAACTGAATTTATTGTGTTTTATTATTTTATTAAAGTAAGAACATAAATTTGTTCTTACAATTGGTGACCCCTAGTGAAAGGAACACAATTTTTATATTTAAGATAAGTAATTTTTTTATAATTTATCAACATGACAAATAATATTAAACTACCAGAATTTAGTTTAATAGATCCAGAGTTGTATTTTATACAAGTTGAGAGACTTTTCTCTCTTAATAATATTAAGAATTCTTTAAAACAGTATGACCTATTGGTTTCTTCTTTACCAATATCTATTGCCACACTCGTCAGTAATATAATTTTTAATATCCCAGAAAACGATCATTACGAAATTTTAAAAAAAGAAATTTTACTTAAATTTAATATTGACCAAAATAATAATTTAAAAAAACTTTTTTCAATTGACGATTCTGATAATATTGAGAAACCATCTTCTATTCTTAACAATATTCAACGTTATTCTAGAAATTTAAATTTACCAAAAGAAGCTCTTAAACAAATTTTTATCAATAAACTTCCTTATAATATACAAATTTCCCTTATTCCAAATTTAAATCAAAATTTAAATTCCTTTGCTAATATTGCCGACAAAATTTTTTTAATAAATCAAAATGAATCATGCAATTCACTTAAATCTTCTTCTGAATCTAGCTTTCTTAAACAACTTACCGATTCTATCGATAAAATTAATAATCGCATCAGTTCTATTGAATCATCTTCTTCTAATTATAATTATAATAAACGTTTTTCGAATAAAAATTCTCACCAAGTTTCTTACAATAATGAACCTTTTATATGTTTTTATCACAAAAATTTTGGCCGTCGTGCAAACAAATGTGTCCCTCAATGTATTTTTTACGAGAAATCGGAAAATCTAAATTTGTTCAGAATTGGATTGGTTTCTGAACATTCAAACACGCAAATCCAATCCCCTCAACTATTATTTTCTCTTGACAAAATTAATAATATAAAATTTTTAATAGATACAGGCTCAACTAACAGTTTTATACCAAGTTCAATTTCTAATAATTTTAAACAAGATATGAATTTTTTTACTAAATTTTTTACTGCTGCAAACGGTTCTTATATCAAAGCCACTAGTAAAGTAAACTTAAAATTAGACTTTAACCTAGGTAGACTATTCTACTGGAATTTTTTTGTAGCCCCAGTTCAATTTCCAATCCTTGGACTAGATTTTTTAACACATTTTAATATTTCCATCGACTTATCTTCTAGGCAACTTTCACTTGCAAATAGCTACGTGTCAAATATTTCCCTTACTAACCCCTATTTAAAATTACTTGACAAATACCCTGATTTACCTAATTTTGACCTTAAGAAAAAAATTAATCATAATTTTTACCTAATTTTGACCTTAAGAAAAAAATTAATCATAATTTTTTTCACAGGATTTTTACTGATGGTAAACCAATTTTTTCTGCACCTAGAAGACTTAATCCTGAACAGTATGATATTGCCAAATCTGAATTTGATACACTACTTGAGTCAGGAATTGTTAGACGTTCTAATAGCCCCTGGTCAAGCCCTCTTCACATGGTTAAAAAAGAAGACGGATATTATCGTGCCTGTGGAGATTATCGTAGACTTAATGCTATTACTATTCCTGACAGATATCCCATTCCTCTTTTACAAGATTTTACATACAAGATTTCAAACAAAAAAATATTTTCTAAAATAGATTTAAAACAAGCGTATTTCCAAATCCCAATACATCCCGAAGATATTCCCAAAACTACTATTATTACTCTATTTGGTTCTTTTGAATATTTACAGATGAATTTTGGTCTGAGAAATGCTGGTCAAACTTTTTCAAGATTTATGTCTACAGTTATTTCTGGTTTTAATTTTGTATTTGTATATTTAGATGACATTTTAGTTTTTAGCGATGATGAAGAACAACATCTTAATCATATAAATTTACTTTTCAAAAGATTAAATGATTTTGGCTTAACAATTAATTCAAAAAAATGTATTTTTGCAGTGAAAGAACTCACTTTCTTAGGACACCTTGTCACAACTAACGGAATTAGTCCACTACCAGAAAAAGTCAAAGTTATTCAAGATTATCCTATTCCTGATTCTCAACGAAAGTTACGTAACTTTTTAGGGTTAATTAATTTTTATAAGAGATTTATTTATAATTGTGGATCAATTTTAGCTCCTTTAAATAAATTTATAATTCCTGGTAAAGCTACAGATAAACCTGTATCTCTTGTTGTTCCAGCTTTGGAATCATTTAAGTACGCGAAGAACGCATTAGCACAATGTGCCCTTCTTTCGCATCCTGTTCGAGGAGCACCATTGTCTATCAGCACCGATGCTTCAGATATTGGAATTGGTGCAATTCTTCAGCAGAAAATTAATAATGAATTCAAGCCACTTGCTTTTTTCTCCAGGAAGTTAACAAAAACCGAAACAAAGTACAGTGTATTTTCACGAGAACTTCTTGCAATTTATTGCTCAATTAAGAAGTTCAGACATTATATTGAAGGTCGTCATTTTACGATTTTTACTGATCATCGTCCAATTACTTTGGCGTTGAAATCTAAATCGGATAATTATCTACCAAGAGAACTCCGACAACTTTTATTTATTCAACAATTTACGTCAGATGTTTGTCACATTAAAGGCAAAGAAAACATCCCTGCTGATGTTCTTTCAAGAATAAATATTATTAATTTTAAAACAAATAAAAAACGTATTAATCAAGTTTATTGCCCTGATGGCATTTCAATAGATTTCAATGACATTTCTATTGCACAAAATAACAATCAAGAACTTTTAAAATTAATTTCAAAACCGAGATTTAATTTAAAACAATTTAAATTAAAAAACGGAAAAATGATTTGGTGTGAGTTTTCAACAAATAAACCTCGTCCTTATATACCAGATGATTTTCGACGAAATATTTTTGATTCTGTTCATAATCTTGGTCATCCTGGTATACGTTCAACGCAAAATCAATTGGTCAGCAGATTTTTTTGGCCAGGTATGAATAAACAAGTGAGAGAATGGACACGGCATTGTTTAAATTGCCAGCAAAATAAGATAACGACTCATGTGAAACTACCAATTTTTCCTATTAAGGAACCTGATAACAGATTTGATCATATACATTTAGATATTGTATCTTTACCCTTTTGTAATGGATTCAAGTATCTACTGACCATCGTTGACCGTTTTTCACGTTGGCCGGAAGCTTTACCGTTAACAGACATTTCAACTGAAAATATAATCAATGTTTTCATTTCTGACTGAATTTCCCGTTTTGGTTGTCCACGAAAAATTACTACTGATAGAGGACTGCAATTTCAGTCAACCATGTGGAAACATTTTCTTAAAGAAATAGGTACTGAACATATAATGACGACGAGCTACCATCCTCAATCTAATGGTCTCGTTGAAAGATTCCATAGACGTTTAAAAGAATCTTTGAAATGTTCTTCTCAGCAAAACTGGACTGATGTTTTACCTTGGACTTTACTCTCTATTCGTTCTTCAATAAAGAAAGAAGTGAATGCCAGTTCTGCTGAGATGTTATATGGATCTTCCCTTAGACTTCCTGCCGAATTTTTTGAACAAAAATTAGTAAATCCTACTGATAATGATTTTATTAATCGTTTAAAAACAAATTTGCAGAAGTACTATTTTGATAAGGAGATTCCTAAGTTTTCAAATCCATTAATTAATGCAGATTTTGTGTTTGTGCGAAACATTAACGCTTTCTCTAGTTTAAAACCATCATACAGTGGACCTTTTCGTGTAATTTCAAAAAGTGATAAATACTTTATTTTAGACATTAATGGTCGTCAAGATAGTGTTTCTTGTGATCGTTTAAAAACTGCGAACATTGAAAATTGATTTTTTTTAGTGTATATTATTTAATGATTTGTACATTATTTTGCTTATATTTAATATATTATCTGATAGCTCATTTTATTTCCTGCGCGTGGTGTTTTGCAGTTGGTTTGGAAGTTCGAATCTTCCATTTCAATTTTTTTTCCACGCGTAGGGGGGGTGCTATTATAGCAAACTCGTTTGTTATAATAACACGCGTTGTCGATATGAATTTGTCAAAATTATATTTTCTTAGTTACGCTAAAAAATTGAAGTTTGTTTTGATAACAACAAAAAAAGTGATTTAGAATTAATCAACATTTAATATTGAGAACACTTATTTCATTGAGATTTTGTTCAACTGAATTTATTGTGTTTTATTATTTTATTAAAGTAAGAACATAAATTTGTTCTTACAGTATGCCCGATAACGCATAACGCGAGGCATCGGTCTGGATAAAATATCCCGCACCAATTTTAGGATGATGTAAGAGTGTAATTTTAGTGAATGCTCTTTTTAATTCATTAAAGGCACGATTTTTATCCTCCGACCACTGAAATGGTAGTTTACTTTGTTTCAGCATGTCATACAGAGGTTTGGCAACATCAGCAAATTTATTTACAAATCGTCTATCAAAATTACACAATCCCAAAAATTGTTGAATGTTCCTCCGGTTTCTTGGAACCGGAAAATTTTGAATAGCCATAATTCTATCAGCGTCGGGGTGTATGCCACTAGTGGTAACTATGTACCCGAGAAATTTTACTTTTTCAGAACAAAAAACACTTTTATCAAAGTTCAACGTTAAATTGGCGCTACGTAGTCTATCAAAAAGTTTAGACAAATGATCTATATGTTGTTCAAAACTACTAGAAATTACTAACACGTCATCGACATAATTAATCACGAAAGAATGCATCAGATCCCCCAAGGCTTCATGCAAACAACAAATAAGTGCAGAAGTAGCTGTTGAAATTCCGAAGGGAACCCGCTGAAAAACATATGATTTGCCATTCACCAAAAATCCAGTATATTTCTGGTGATCCGGATTAAGTCCGATTTGCCAGAAGCTTTTTGTCAGATCAAAAACCGACATAAATTTTATTGCTTCAAAGCGTTGTAAAACCGTTTCAATGTTTTCAGGTTTGTTAGTTTCGGGAGCAATACGTTTATTGAGTTGTCTAGCGTCTAGTACTAGTCGGATATTACCGTCCTTTTTTGGGACAACGTGAATAGGATTAATATATGCGGCATTCTTTCTGGCAATGATTCCCTGATCCAGCATGTTTTTAACCTCATGGGTAACCGCGCCTCTAAGTTTGTACGGAACATTATATAGATTACCCCTGAATACCGAGGTATCGGATATATTTAAATCATGAGTGTAACAATTGGCCAAACCAGGTTGTACACTAAAGATATCACGATAATCATGAATCAATTTGCTTAGCGTCGCTTTTTGATCATGAGATAAATCTAAATTTTCTACTTTATTAAAAATCTCATGACGCCGGGATTCCAAGTCGAGATCTCTAACCGAGAGAGCAGCACAAGGTAAAATTTTGCACTTTTTCTTTTCGCGGAGAGATACGCTCCCTAAAACTAGCTTCGCCGTCGCGATCCCTTTTCTCAGATATCGAGAAATCGTCACCAGAACTAGATGTAGCTGTATAAACATTCCGATCGTCGTATTCATTCAATCTAGAATGATTGATGTTTTTATTATTGTTGTCGATACAAGTATCGGACAACCCACAAGATGTGATTCTGGGCAAGCCATGAATCAAAGTTAAATCGTTCAAACTGTAGTTTACAGCTGAAGAATTACAACTCCCAGATATAGGTTCATTGACCTTATTATCTGGTAAATCAATATTTTGTACATCGTGTCCGACATACAATGGTTTTTTCGTCGATGAGAATAGTCGTGGACCATGCATATTTGCACGAACACACGGTATCTCAATTTTACTACTCTTTTTGTCACTAGGATCTAAAGACGCGATACTGGAATCAGAATCGGCGCACGAAAGCATATTAGATCCAGAGAGGTTATTTGTTGAAAATTTCATTGACTCAATTAAATTTGAATCTTTGTTACATAAATCGGTTTTTTCGTGATGATCAACCCCATTAGAGATCCCACCTGAAACCCCAGGGTCCAGATCAGACGACCTATCATCAATATTATGAAAGTCAATCTCGGTATACAGGCGATTATCTACATAAAATTGTATAACCCTATTATCAAAGTTTATATAAGCATTGTAATCGTTCAAAAAATCAGCACCAAAAATAATACTGCATTTTAATTCGTCTACGACAAAAGCTTTTATCTCAAAATTAATTAAATTACAGGTCACATTAAGAAATGCCTGCTTTTTGATGGCCGAACTCCTTTGACCAACAGCACTAACAATTCTACAACTCTTAACCGGAATAAATGGAATCTGATAAGTTTTAGAAATATTATCCCACATTTCATTGGAAATAGCAGAAATTTGACTTCCGGTGTCAACAAGTGCAACAGTGTGAAATTTACCTATATTAATTTTGATGTATGGCATCTCATCGCTTTTCAAATTAGAAGTTAATAGAGAATTTACCTTTCGATTTTCCATACTGGAATTGATATTTAATCTTTCCCCTGTCCAGCGGCTGAGTCTCGGCAGGGGTTCAACCAGTTTTTTGGATCCAATTCAAATGAATCCTCCTCGTCCACATCCATTTCAACGAAATGAACTTGAGGGGAAGGTTTAACTGTGGAATATTTATTTGTTGTCGCATTTATCGTATGAGGTTTAGCATAAGAATTTTTATTAAATTTTGAGGTAGTATTTTCGTTATTTATGGGAACATGCTCCTGAGACGTTTTGTACGGACCCGTTTTTTGAAAACTAGGACCACGCTGTGATTCTACATCATCAAGTTTTTTTAATAGTTTATAGAAATCTAAGAACGAGCATAATTGTGCTGTTAATAAAACTCGTTGTATGTGAATAGGAAAGTGCCTTTTCATAATCATAATAAACTCCATTTCACCAATTGGCGGATAAAATTGTTTAGATTTTTTATGGCTTTCCAATAGATACTGTGCCATAGTTTGTCCTTTACTTGACGAATAATGGTTAGTGTAAAGTTCCAGACGAACATTTTGCTGTCTGTTAAAATCCCAGAATTCCTCCAAAAAATACCCTTGAATGTTTCTGTTATGTATTGAGTCATTGAAATTATAATGATTACATAATTGCGTAATGTTCAATGATATTAATTGATATCTGAATACTTTTCAGTTCTAGTTAAAATACTAAAATAAACGTTCATAAAAAATTATCGTTGTATTTATTTAAATTAAAGTCTACAACATTTGGCGACGAGAAAAACTTATAAATAATTATATACGCGTGTAGCATAAAAGAAAAAAAATGCCCAACGATATGGCTGCTGATTAACAAGTAATTATGCAAAATGTCGGGTTACTGGGAACACTAAATGAATTCAATCCGATAACGTCTGATTTCAATATATTTCGTGAAAGAATTAAATTATTCTTTGCTGCAACAACATCGTGGAAGAAAATAGGAAGAAAGCAATATTACTTAATTTGCTTAGCGAAGATTGCTACAAACTTACAAAAAATTTATGCGTGCCAAATAATCTAGATGAGTTTATCAATTCGAATTTGTTTCAATGCTAATTTGCTTGTCAAAGATAAAAACCATTTTTTTACCGTATATAAACGAAATTTGCAGTTAATAACTTCGAAAAAAATTTTATTATTGAACCTCATTTAACGGTGCAAAAATGCTTCAAAGTTGAATTTCTTAGTGTAAATCGTTTGGAAAACGCAAAATACGGCTATTTATTAAAGAAAATTTTTTTTGCAAGTCAAGTAAAAATACTAATTTTTAAAATGATTTTTTAAAATTTTTAAATCATTAATATTTTTAAAAAATTTTTAACATGATTTTTTAAACGTTTTAGGATGTTTTAAGTCTTTAAAAATTTAAAAATTTTAAAAATTTTTCTTAAAAATTTTTCTAAGTTATAAAAATTATTTTTAAAATTTATTCTAAGTTTTGAAAATTCATATATTAATACGAGTTTTTTTTAATGCAAATTTACTAGTTAAACGTTTAAATCAAGTTTTTCAATAATAAAATCTTTTTTCGAAGTTATTAACTGCAAATTTCGTTTATATACGGTAAAAAAATAGTTTTTACCTTTGTCAAGCAAATTAGCATCTAAAAAAATTCGAATTGATAAAATCAAGTTTTTACCGCATTTAAACGTAATTTTCAGTAAATAACTTCCAATAAAGATTTTATTATTGAACCTCATTTAACGGTGCAAAAATGCTTCAAAGTTGAATTTCTCAGTGTAAATCGATTGGAAAACGCAAAATAAAGCCGATTTATTAAAAAAAAATTTTTTTGCAAATCAAATAAAAATAATAATTTTAAAAATGATTTTTTAAAATTTTTATAATATTAAAATTTTTAAAATTTCTAACATGATTTTTTTTACGTATTAGGAAGTTTTAACTTTTAAAATTTTTAAATTTTTAAAATTTTTTTTTTAAATTTTTCTAAGTTTTTAAAAATTCATAAAAATTATTAAAAATTTTAAAAGGTTTTTACATGATTTTCTCAACGTTTTAGGATGTTATAAGAATTTTAAAATTTTAAAATTTTTATAATAAAACGGCTTTATTTTGCGTTTTCCAATCGACTTACACTAAGAAATTCAACTTTAAAGCATCTTTGCACCGTTAAATGAGATTCAATAATGTAATCTTATTTCGAAGTTATTTACTGGAAATTACGTTTAATTACGGTAAAAACTTGATTTAATCGTTTGACATGTAAATTTGCATGGAAAAAAACTCGTATTAATATATGAATTTTCAAAACTTAGAAAAAATTTTAAAAATAATTTTTAAAACTTAGAAAAATTTTTAAGAACAATTTTTAAAATTTTTAAATTTTTAAAGACTTAAAACATCCTAAAACGTTAAGAAAATCATGTTAAAAATTTTTTAAAAATATTAATGATTAAAAAATTTTAAAAAATCATTTTTAAAATTAGTATTTTTATTTGACTTGCAAAAAAATTTTTTTTTAATAAATCGGCTTTATTTTGCGTTTTTTAAACGATTTACACTAAGAAATTCAACTTTGAAGCTTTTTTGCACCGTTAAATGAGGTTCAATAATAAAATCTTTTTTCGAAGTTATTAACTGCAAATTTCGTTTATATTCGGTAAAAAAATTGTTTTTACCATTGACAAGCAAATTAGCATTGAAACAAATTCGAATTGATAAATCAAGTTTTTACCGCATTTAAACGTAATTTTCAGTAAATAACTTCCAAAAAAGATTTTATTATTGAACCTCATTTAACGGTGCAAAAATGCTTCAAAGTTGAATTTCTTAGTGTAAATCGATTGGAAAACGCAAAATAAAGCCGATTTATTAAAAAAAAATTTTTTTGCAAATCAAATAAAAATAATAATTTTAAAAATGATTTTTTAAAATTTTTATAATATTAAAATTTTTAAAATTTCTAACATGATTTTTTTTACGTTTTAGGAAGTTTTAAGACTTAAAATTTTAAAACTATTAAAAATTTTTTTAAAAATTTTACTAAGTTTTTAAAATTTCATAAAAGTTATTAAAAATTTTAAAAGATTTTTATATGATTTTCTCAACGTTTTAGGATGTTTTAAACTTAAAATTTTAAAATTTTAAAAATTTTTTTTTTTAAATTTTTTAGTTTTAAAATTCATAAAAATTATAAAAATTTTTAAAATTTTTTACATGATTTTCTCAACGTTTTAGGATGTTTTAAGACTTTTAAAATTTTTAAATTTTTAAAAAAAATTTTTAAAAATTTTAAAATTTTAAAAGTTTTGAAACATCCTAAAACGTCGAGAGAATCATTCAAAAATTTTTTTAAATTTTTAATAATTTTATGAATTTTTAAAAACTTGGAAAAATTTTTAAAAGAAATTAAGAAAATTTAACAATTTTAAAAGTCTTAAAACATCCTAAAACGCAAAAAAAATCATGTTAAAAATGTTAAAAATTTTAATAATTTAAAAATTTTAAAAAATCATTTTTAAAATAATATTTTTATTTGACTTGCAAAAAAATTTTTCTTTATAAATCGGCTTTATTTTGCGTTTTCCAATCGATTTACACTAAGAAATTCAACTTTGAAGCATTTTTGCACCGTTAAATGAGATTCAATAATATAATCTTATTTCGAAGTTATTTACTAGAAATTACGTTTAAATACGGTAAAAACTTGATTTAAACGTTTGACATGTAAATTTGCATTGAAAAAAACTCGTATTAATATATGAATTTTCAAAACTTAGAAAAAATTTTAAAAATAATTTTTAAAACTTAGAAAAATTTTTAAGAATAATTTTTAAAATTTTTAAATTTTTAAAGACTTAAAACATCCTAAAACGTTAAAAAAATCATGTTAAAAATTTTTTAAAAATATAAATGATTAAAAAAATTTAAAAAACCATTTTTAAAATTAGTATTTTTAATTGACTTGCAAAAAAATTTTTTTTTAATAAATCGGCTTTATTTTGCGTTTTCCAAACGATTTACACTAAGAAATTCAACTTTGAAACATTTTTGCACCGTTAAACGAGGTTCAATAATAAAATCTTTTTTCGAAGTTATTAACTTCAAATTTCGTTTATATACGGTAAAAAAATGGTTTTTACCTTTGACGAGCAAATTAGCATCGAAAAAAATTCGAATTGATAAAATTAAGTTTTTACCGCATTTAAACGTAATTTTCAGTAAATAACTTCCAAAAAAGATTTTATTATTGAACCTCATTTAACGGTGCAAAAATGCTTCAAAGTTGAATTTCTCAGTGTAAATCGATTGGAAAACGCAATATAAAGCCGATTTATTAAAAAAAAATTTTTTTGCAAATCAAATAAAAATAATAATTTTAAAAATGATTTTTTTATATTTTTATAATATTAAAATTTTTAAAATTTCTAACATGATTTTTTTTACGTTTTAGGAAGTTTTAAGACTTTTAAAATTTTAAAATTTTTAAAATTTTTTTTAAAATTTTTCTAAGTTTTTAAAAATTCATAAAAATTTTTAAAAATTTTAAAGATTTTTACATGATTTTCTCAACGTTTTAGGATGTTTTAAGACTTTTAAAATTTTTAAATTTTTAAAATTTTTTTTTTTTAAATTTTTCTAAGTTTTAAAATTCATAAAAATTATAAAATTTTTAAAATTTTTTACATGATTTTTTCAACGTTTTAGGATGTTTTAAGACTTTTAAAATTTTAAAATTTTTAAAAAAAAATTTTAAAAATTTAAAAATTTTAAAAGTCTTAAAACATCCTAAAACGTCGAGAAAATCATTTAAAAATTTTTTAAAATTTTTAATAATTTTATGAATTTCTAAAAACTTGGAAAAATTTTTAAAAGAATTTAAAAAAAAAAAATTTTAAAAGTCTTAAAACATCCTAAAACCTGTAGCATCATTGATGGTGAAAAAAAATGATGAAGAAAGAAAAATAATAAATAATACCAATATTAATTATTTTGAAATTATTTTTATTTAGAAAAAAAAAATGTGGCATAGATATTTTAATATAAAAATTATCGTTTTAAATCTTGTATCAAATTAATCTGTCAGTTATTAAATAATCAGTATTTTATTCTTTATGTAACGTCGTGTCCAGTTGAATAATCAACAAATTCTTTTGACATCTTTGTACAAAAAAATCAAAAAATGAAATTCAGTTATAGTCTAATATTTAAATCGTTAACACTATTATTTTAATCATTTCTCCTATCGCAGCAACGCAACAAATGGTAGCAGAGCGAAGTTTACTCTGGTTTTTTTTTTAAATTACGTTTATTTTTAAATTTTAAAATTTCTGAAAAAAAAAATTAAATAAAATAATAATATTATCATTTATCGGCGAGTAAAAAGTGAAGATAATTTATTATGCCAAGAACAAGAGCACAAGCAGAGACAGACGGCGATGAAGTCTTCACATCTCCGACTGGTCCTGACCATACCACGGCAGGCAATCCTACAATATCTGAAGCTGGTTCGCTACCGCCGCATAGAGAAAGTCTGAGTCCTGCAACAACGTCGCATGGAATTCCATCGCTAGCCAATGCCACAGCTGTACATATGCAGTTATCGGCGGGTATTTTTGACAAGATATCCCAGTTGGCAGAACTCACTCGTACAATTGCAGACTTAACCAAGCAGAATCGGGAATATCCGACTGTGGATTTACATCAGTATATCATTGGTGTATCCAAATGCACCGGAGACGACCCAACAAAGCTTCTCATGTTCATTGAAAAAATTGATGAAATAATCGATCTGCAACTGCTTCCTGAAACGGATATTCTCCAGCGATTTCTGATTTATACTGACGGGATTCTTCGTTCATGGTGGGCCAACCACCTTAAAACAGCTTTAAATTGGGAACATTTCAAAAGGCAACTTACCGAAGAATTTTTTGCACCAGAAATTAAAATTCATCTAATTAATGAATCATTTCCATCATTCGTTAATGATGTACGAGCTAAGAGTAGAGTCATCGGAACAACGATATCGGAGGAACAGCTTATTCTGAAGATCTGGGCTAACAGAAATGTAGATACCTTACTGAAAACCCGTCACGAAAATTTACCAACGTCATGGATACAACTCCATCAGATTGTCCAACGTCTGTCTCAAGACGAACAGTTACTCCAACGCGCCCTCCAGAGAGAAACAGGGGTTTCGTACAGCGAATCGATTACATCAGGTCAGCAGAATCAAACAACGCGTAATTGTACTTACTGTAAACAAGATGGCCATCTTATCGCTGAATGTCGCAAGAGAGCAACTGTTAATGCCAATCGTCAACTCCAATGGAATGAATCTCAATCAAAAAACTCAACCACGTCCGGTCCATGAGGGGCCGAACAAATGAAAATGTTAACACGGAACAGCAATTGAATTTGTTACCTATCGTGAAAGCAGTCATAGGCACAATACAATTACCAGTTCTTCTGGATTCAGGCGCCAACGCAAATTTTATTTCTGAACGAATTGCGTCTCAAATAACAAACGATTCTACCTTCAAGAGCATTCCGGTGTCAACATTTATTCGTTTACCTGATGATCGACTCACCCTTATCAAACAAAAACTCTTCGTCAAAATCAAAATTCATAAATTTACCTGGGTCCTTCCTTTTCTTGTTATACCCCAGGCTAATTTCGATCTCATCCTAGATTGTCCTTCGC
The DNA here is from genome assembly GCA_039654895.1 of Mongoloraphidia duomilia. NCBI lineage: Eukaryota > Metazoa > Arthropoda > Insecta > Raphidioptera > Raphidiidae > Mongoloraphidia > Mongoloraphidia duomilia. Next base: position 42,642,798 of record CM077517.1, on the reverse strand, counting down.
TTAAAAAGTTACAAGCATCCTTAAACTTTGTCAACAATTATCTTATTTTTTCGTTTGCTCCACAAATTAAAATTCCTTTCATACAAAATAATCCTAACAAGTTTCATAATATTTTATCGTCTTGTATGGAAAATCCATTAGAACTGAATCAAGAACAAACACAACTTCGACAACAATTATTACAAGAATTTAAAGATACGATTACGAATAAACTAGGTAAAGTTAAAATATATACTTACCACATACGTTTGACGGATACGAAGCCAGTGCACCTGCCGCCCTATCCATTAACACCGCCGAAAGCTACAGTTATGAGAGAACATATAAATAAATTACTCAACCTGGGCGTCTTTGAGAGCAGCGATTCAGCCTACTCCAGCCCATGTTTTCTTATTCCAAAGAAGGGTGGCGGGCAACGTTTAGTCGTTGATTACAGAAAAGTAAACCAGCGTTTATTGTACGACGCGTATCCTGTACCACGACCAGAATCCATGTTTCAATGTTTAGCTGGAGCGCAAGTTTTTTCGAAACTAGACTTAAATATGGCATATCATCAACTTCCGTTGACAAGAGATTCACGACCAATCACAGCTTTTTCAACTAGTTTCGGAAGTTACCAATACAAGGTACTACCTTTTGGCCTGGCTGTGTCACCTGCAGGATTAAATCGTATCATCAACAGGATTTTCGGTGATCTTCAATTCAAATTCATTACGACTTACTTCGATGATCTTCTGATTTATTCAAAATCAATTCAAGACCACTTCGAACATCTGCATCAGGTTTTTCAACGACTACGCCTTGCCGGGTTTACTATTAATCCTGACAAGGCACAATTATTTATGGGCAGAGTCAAGTGCCTCGGCTACATCATCTCCGGACAAGGCTGTCATATTGATCCAGAAAAAATTAAAAGCATCCAAGCATTACCGATACCGACCAATTTAAGACAAGTCAAAACATTTCTGGGAATGGTTGCGTACTTTTCCCGGTTTATTACAAACTTCAGCGAAATAGCTGCTCCACTGAATTACCTGAAAAAGAAAAACGTTAAGTTTCATATTACTGAAGATCAAATAAAAGCTATAAATCAACTTAAATCCGCGATTACTTCCGCTCTAGTATTGAAACTCCCAGATTTTCACAAGCCATTCGTGGTTCGCTGCGATTCTTCAGACATCGCTTTGGGAGCCGTTCTGATGCTGGAACACACCGATGGAATTCATCCAGTGGCGTTTGCATCACGAAAACTCTCGGACACTGAGAAACGATATCAGATTCTAGAACGTGAAGCCTTGGGTATCATCTTTGCGTTAGACAAATTCCACGATTACCTTCATGGTAACCGGTTCTTGCTTCAGGTGGACAACGAAGCCCTCGCGTGGATGATCCGACATCCTAAGCAGCTCGGTAAAGTTGGACGTTGGGTATTAAAATTGTCGCATTATCAATTTGATGTCCAGCATATCCGCGGTCCGTTGAACTCCGTTGCTGACGCTCTCAGTCGCTTGTATGACGTCGAATCTGAAACAAATACAAATACAACCACAACTTCTGTTCTTATCAACCTACATCAAATACCGGACAGTTTTCTTACCATTAAAGAGCATCAAACTTCGGATCCAGAGACGCATCTCATCTTGCAGAATCTTAGAGATAAACAGGATGTCACAGGATACGTCGAAAGGGATGGAGTTCTGTTAAAATTAGTGGGAAAAAACCGTCTTAAACGAGTGGTAGTTCCGAGATCAGCTCAAAAAATGATTTTGTATTATTTCCACGACCTAGATGCGTCTCACCCTGGGATTACTAAAACGTACCGTGCTATCACTAAAAGTTTTTGGTGGACAAATCTCTTCAAGGATGTACGAGAATATGTGAGAGCGTGCAAACACTGTCAAATCATTAAATCACGCAATCAACAGGCTGGTGGACCGATGAGTTCTACGATACCGACAGCTCCAATGGACAAATTATATATAGATTTCTGCGGACCACTGTTGACATCGACGCTAGGAAATCGCTGTGTACTGGTGGTGTTGGATTCTTTTTCTAAATGGCTGGAGGTAATACCATGTCGACGTGCTACTTCAGCTGTAACATGTAAGAAATTAATCAACTTATGGTGTACATATGGGCCGCCACGACATCTGGTGTCAGACAACGCAACCGTATTCAGAAGCGACACCTTCCGCCGAATGACATTGGCCTGGGGCATTCAGCATATTTTTACATCGCCGTATCAACCTTCTTCAAATATGGTAGAACGCACGATGAGAGATCTCAAGAGTTCCTTATCGATCATGATCCGGGCCTGTGCTGAAGGTAACCATAAAGACTGGGATAAATTTCTCCATTTCTTTCAGATGTCACATAATTCTAACGAATCTGAAGTTACTCGTACCACACCCGCCAATGTCTTCTTGGGCAGGCCTCTTCCAAGACCAATCGATCGTCAATGGAAGCTGGATAGGTATTTAGATGTTGAACTGCGTCCCACTGATGAAGAGGTTCGCCAACGAATACAAGAGGTTCACGACAAAGTTAAGACGCTATACGATCTCCGGCATCCACGACAACCACCATTCCGTGTAGGACAACTGGTTGTTCAAGGTCGTCATGATCTCGCGCGACCTGGTGACAACCAAGGACAGAAGTTCGTTCCTAGATGGAGTACGCCACGTCGCATCGTCAGATTCACCACGCCAACCTCTTGCGTCCTCGCTGATGTCAACGAACCCGACCATCAATTTCGCTGCCATGTTTCTCAACTGAAACCATTTTATCAACGTGCTGAAACTGCGTAGATACGCATTTCCAGCTCACCCGGGGGTAATGTAGCATCATTGATGGTGAAAAAAAATGATGAAGAATGAAAAATAATAAATAATAACTATATTAATTATTTTGAAATAATTTTTATTTAGAAAAAAAAATATATGGCATAGATATTTTAATATAAAAATTATCATTTTAAAACTTGTATCAAATTAATCTGTCAGTTATTAAATAATCAGTATTTTATTCTTTATGTAACGTCGTGTCCAGTTGAATAATCAACAAATTCTTTTAACATCTTTGTACAAAAAATCAAAAAATAAAATTCAGTTATAGTCTAATATTTAAATCGTTAACACTATTATTTTAATCATTTCTATTATCCCAGCAACGCAACAAACCCAAAAAAAATCATGTTAAAAATGTTAAAAATTTTAATATTTTAAAAATTTTAAAAAATCATTTTTAAAATAATATTTTTATTTGAGTTGCAAAAAAATTCTTTTATAATAAAGCGGCTTTATTTTGCGTTTTCCAATCGATTTACACTAAGAAATTAAACTTTGAAGCATTTTTGCATCATTAAATGAGAATCAATAATATAATCTTATTTCGAAGTTATTTACTGGAAATTACGTTTAAATACGGTAAAAACTTGATTTAAACGATTGACATGTAAATTTGCATTGAAAAAAACTCGTATTAATATATGAATTTTCAAAACTTAGAATAAATTTTAAAAATAACTTTTAAAACTTAGATAAATTTTTACGAATAATTTTTAAAATTTTTAAAGACTTAAAACATCCTAAAACGTTAAAAAATTATGTTAAAAATTTTTTAAAAATATTAATGATTAAAAAATTTTAAAAAATCATTTTTAAAATTAGTATTTTTACTTGACTTGCAAAAAAATTTTTTTTAATAAATCGGCTTTATATTGCGTTTTCCAAACGATTTACACTAAGAAATTCAACTTTGAAGCATTATTGCACCGTTAAACGAGGTTCAATAATAAAATCTTTTTTCGAAGTTATTAACTGCAAATTCCGTTTATATACGGTAAAAAAATGGTTTTTATCTTTGACAAGCAAATTAGCATCGAAAAAAATTCGAATTGATAAATTAAGTTTTTACCGCATTTAAACGTAATTTTCAGTAAATAACTTCTAAAAAAGATTTTATTATTGAACCTCATTTAACGGTGCAAAAATGCTTCAGAGTTGAATTTCTTAGTGTAAATCGATTGGAAAACGCAAAATAAAGCCGATTCATTAAAAAAAAATTTTTTCGCAAATCAAATAAAAATAATAATTTTAAAAATGATTTTTTAAAATTTTTATATTAAATTTTTAAAATTTCTAACATGATTTTTTTTACGTTTTAGGAAGTTTTAAGACTTTTAAAATTTTAAAATTTTTAAAATTTTTTTTAAAAATGTTTCTAAGTTTTAAAATTCATAAAAATTATTAAAATTTTTAAAATTTTTTACATGATTTTCTCAACGTTTGAGGATGTTTTAAGACTTTTAAAATTTTTAAATTTTTAAAAAAAATTTTTAAAAATTTTAAAATTTTAAAAGTCTTAAAACATCCTAAAACGTCGAGAAAATCATTAAAAAATTTTTTAAAATTTTTAATAATTTTATGAATTTTTAAAAACTTGGATAAATTCTTAAAAGAAATTAAGAAAATTTTAAAACTTTAAAATTCTTAAAACATCCTAAAACGCAAAAAAATCATGTTAAAAATGTTAAAATTTTTAATATTTTAAAAATTTAAAAAAATCATTTTTATAATAATATTTTTATTTGACTTGCAAATAAATTTTTCTATAATAAATCGGCTTTATTTTGCGTTTTCCAATCGATTTACACTAAGAAATTCAACTTTGAAGCATTTTTGCACCGTTAAATGAGATTCAATAATATAATCTTATTTCGAAGTTATTTTCTGGAAATTACGTTTAAATACGGTAAAAACTTGATTTAAACGTTTAACATGTAAATTTGCATTGAAAAAAACTCGTATTAATATATGAACTTTCAAAACTTAGAATAAATTTTAAAAATAATTTTTAAAACTTAGATAAATTTTTAAGAATAATTTTTAAAATTTTTAAATTTTTAAAGACTTAAAACATCCTAAAACGTTGAGAAAATCATGTTAAAAATTTTTTTTAAATATTAATGATTAAAAAATTTTAAAAAATTATTTTTAAAATTAGTATTTTCACTTGACTTGCAAAAAATTTTTTTTTAATAAATCGGCTTTATTTTGCGTTTTCCAAACGATTTACACTAAGAAATTCAACTTTGAAGCATTTTTGCACCGTTAAATGAGGTTCAATAATAAAATCTTTTTTCGAAGTTATTAACTGCAAATTTCGTTTATATACGGTAAAAAAATGGTTTTTACCTTTGACAAGCAAATTAGCATTGAAACAAATTCGAATTAATAAATCAAGTTTTTACCGCATTTAAACGTAATTTTTAGTAAATAACTTCCAAAAAAGATTTTATTATTGAACCTCATTTAACGGTGCAAAAATGCTTCAAAGTTGAATTTCTTAGTGTAAATCGATTGGAAAACGCAAAATAAAGCCGATTTATTAAAAAAAAATTTTTTTGCAAATCAAATAAAAATAATAATTTTAAAAATGATTTTTTAAAATTTTTATAATATTAAAATTTTTAAAATTTCTAACATGATTTTTTTTACGTTTTAGGATGTTTAAGACTTTTAAAATTTTATAATTTTAAAAATTTTTTTTAAAAATTTTTGTTTTTAAAAATACATAAAAATTATTAAAAATTTTAAAAGATTTTTACATGATTTTCTCATCGTTTTAGGATGTTTTAAGACTTTTAAAATTTTAAAAATTTTAAAATTTTTTTTAAAAAATTTTTCGGTTTTAAAATTCATAAAAATTATTAAAATTTTGAAAATTTTTTACATGATTTTCTCAACGTTTTAATATGTTTTAAGACTTTTAAAATTTTTAAATTTTTAAAAAAAATTTTTAAAAATTTTAAAATTTTAAAAGTCTTAAAACATCCTAAAACGTCGAGAAAATCATTTAAAAATTTTAAAAATTTTTAATAATTTTTATGAATTTTTAAAAACTTGGAAAAATTTTTAAAAGCAATTAAAAAAATTTTAAAATTTTAAAAGTCTTAAAACATCCTAAAACCCAAAAAAAATCATGTTAAAAATGTTAAAAATTTTAATATTTTAAAAATTTTAAAAAATCATTTTTAAAATAATATTTTTATTTGACTTGCAAAAGAATTTTTCTATAATAAATCGGCTTCATTTTGCGTTTTCCAATCGATTTACATTAAGAATTTCAACTTTGAAGCATTTTTGCACCGTTAAATGAGATTCAATAATATAATCTTATTTCGAAGTTATTTACTGGAAATTACGTTTAAATACGGTAAAAACTTGATTTAAACGTTTGACATGTAAATTTGCATTAAAAAAAACTCGTATTAATATATGAGCTTTCAAAACTTAGAATAAATTTTAAAAATAATTTTTAAAACTTAGATAAATTTTTAAGAATAATTTTTAAAATTTTTAAATTTTTAAAACGTTGAGAAAATCATGTTAAAATTTTTTTAAAAATATTAATGATTAAAAAATTTTAAAAAATCATTTTTAAAATTAGTATTTTTACTTGACTTGCAAAAAATTATTTTTTAATAAATCGGCTTTATTTTGCGTTTTCCAAACGATTTACACTAAGAAATTCAACTTTGAAGCATTTTTGCACCGTTAAATGAGGTTCAATAATAAAATCTTTTTTCGAAGTTATTAACTGCAAATTTCGTTTATATACGGTAAAAAAATGGTTTTTACCTTTGACAAGCAAATTAGCATTGAAACAAATTCGAATTAATAAATCAAGTTTTTACCGCATGTAAACGTAATTTTTAGTAAATAACTTCCAAAAAAGATTACGTTTAAATACGGTAAAAAAGTAGATATGATTAGCCGGTTCTGTAACCTGCAAGCCTGCAAACATGAAAAGCCATTTTTCAAACAGGCCATAGCTACACGGTTTGGCTTTTCCGGAGAAAAAAAGCCGACATTATACTCAAATTAAACGCGGAAGGCGGTGCCTACACGTTGCTGTCGTCCAATCGCGGCTCTGCAGCTTCGTTTGCGAATCGGGTGAGAGGGCACCATTGAAAAAAATTTTTTTAAAGTAGACATTATACTCTAATTATGTGGCAAGGCGGTGCCTACACGTTGCTGTCGTCCAATCGTAGCTCGGCAGCTTCGTTTGCAAATCGGGTGGGAGGGCACCTTTGAAAATTTTTTTTACAAAGTGGACATTATACTCTAATTATGTGACAAGGCAGTGCCTACACGTTGCTGTCGTCCAATCGCGACTCGGCAGCTTCGTTTACGATTTATAACTACAGCGTTGGAGTGCGCTAAATTTGATTCGAGGTCACGGGAGGTAGTGCACCTTGTCACGATGTAGACATTCCTACCGACCTTGAGTCCGAGGCTGCAACTGCAAAGGTTGTGAGAGAGCGGCGGTGAACGCTATGAAGGCGTTTGTTGTAGACGGTTTCCCGTTTGTATTTTTTTTATTTTTTATCTTTTTTTTTTGAATACCTGCTCTGCCCTTGCTGTGCATGTAGAGGATTATGAGTAAAAATTAAAACATATAAGATATTTAAAAAAAAGTATTTTATTAATTCATAAATAATACAGATTTATTCTTTATTAATATTGTATGTCATGTGTTTGTTATTTTTCTTCTTCACATGAGAGCAGTAGTTGTTGGTTGTGGCGGCGGTGAGGATAGACGGAAAAATAATCATTATAATGATCAATTAGTTTTTCCACAAACGCAATTTCTCCATCGATTCTTACATACTGACACGTGTCGGGTCCGCATCTCGAACTATCGTCGGCCCACACGCAACTCGCTACGTGTACGCCATGTTTAGAACTAATCAGTTCTAAATATCCACCGCTACCGCAGTCGTCGTCGTTATATTTGTTTTTGAACTTCTCGAAATACTGCAAAGTTCTCGGACACTTGATGCGATTGCCATTTTCGCCAAACAACAACGAGTTTAGTTTCTCTTTAACAACGTCTCTGCGTGCCATTCTCGATCGCTTTAGTTGGCAAATTGAAAAGCACACAGTCGAGCACACATGTTTTATACTGATTTTTAATTATTCAATGTGCAATTGGTACATGTTTCAATGAGATTGGTTATATTTTGTTTTAAATAATGCACGTTCCAAGTCAGCAGACCGACCAGGTGGGAGGTCGTTCGATTGAGCTGCCCTTGAAAATCGTTCAACGTATTGTTGACTTTATCCATTGCATCGATTACGTAGTTGACGTTTTCCACTTGAAATTTATGAAACATTCCACTGTAGGTAGTGTTTATTTTCATAATCGATCCGCATTTGTTGTCTAAATCTAATAATTTTTCCAAAATTACAAGATCTACAATTACGTAAACGATGAGAAAACAACCAAAGGATACTACAAACGTTGAGAATTTTCTCCACTCGGCGACGCTCATTTTAACACTAAATGTCTATTTCACAATTCTCTAGTATTAATATCTGAAATATAAAATAAGGATTTTCCCCAAGGTATTTTTTTTAAATAAAAAAACAACAATACGTTTAAAAATATTTATTGTAAAAAATCAATACATTATTATTAAAAAAATTCTTACAATTATCACTTAAATCTAAGATTAATTTCATATTGTGGTGTTGTGCATTTCAAAATCTTCATAATCACCGTTTTCATCGTATCCTTCATCATCATAACATTCATCGTCGTCGCCGTCGTCGTCACCACCACCACCATTATCATCGTCTGAATCTTCGAGTCTATCTTCATCAGTTTCAAAAAAAAATTTTATTTTCAAATTTTCAACTATAAATGTTTCTTTTTGTGACTTTAAATCAGAGCAATCAATGTAGTTTGAGAGTAGTAATTCGTTTGTGTTTTTATCTCTTATAACAACTGTAATACCAGCATCAGGCATTTCCATGTTGTTGCTATTATACACTGAGAGCTCTGTTCTAGTCGACGGGCGACGATGAATTGACAATTTTCAGCACCGGAATGAGAATATGAGAGACAGCTTCTATTCTTCTTTTAAATCGATCACGATCTCTAGCAAGCTGTTCCCATATTCCCACCCTTGCTCTACGATATGCAAAATCCCAACAAACCATATAGTTAATCTTTACCTTATCGTTAAAACATACAACTTTTTTTTTATTCATTTTCTTACTATTAATGTCAGTTACAATTTTTTCACTACAAACTATGGGTATTTCATAAAATAGTCTTTCGTAATTAATAGTATATAAAATATCTATAGGTACAAAAAAATCATTAGCGTTTAAACGATAAACACTTAGCAACCTACACTTATCTAAATACGTATTATAATATATATTTATGTTTTTCGAATAGTAAACGTACGAAGACAATAAACTATTCACAATGTCTTTCAAGTCCAGCAGACTTTCCCACTCATTTTTTGATAAAATCAACGAAGTGGAAGAATTTAACCTTTTAAATTTTAAATGTTTTATTTTCTTTAAATAAACTTCTTTAATTTCAACGTTTCCGCCAATCACTGAATAAAATCGCCTATGACTGTCGTCGTTAAAGTACTTATTTATATAATTACACAACAACATCAAAGCACACCAGTCGATTTGATCTATAAAAATGCTGGTCGATTTCACATCTCTCAGTTCGAGTGTTGCTTGAAAATCTTGAGTAGTAGAAGGCAGCCAACCGACGTTTACGTATTTACTTCGTTTTACATTGAAATAAAATATGTTTTGCATCAAAAGTTGCGTTTTAGAGTTTAACGAGGCCAAGGCAGGCAGAGACGAAGCAGGTGTTGATATAGCAGCAACAGCAGCACTAATATTTTCGTCGCACACCAGTGGAAACTCTACGATGTCTTCACCTCTCCCCTCGTCCACGTACTCCGGCATCACGTTGTTGTAATCATGAATATTCACATCGTATGAATTCATCGTCGTCGTCATCGTCGTCGTCTCCGCTGGTTCAGAGTTGTAAAACCGAAATATATTCGGAGTAGTATTCATCTTTCAACAAAATCTTGCACACTGGTTTGCTTTCTCGCGTAAATCTTGTTTTATTATATCTAGAAGCCGTCTGAAATTACCCTTCCCTCCGTCGTGTTGCCAAACCTTCTGATGAAATCCACCTCCACATTTGCGCCGGTCGTTTCGTTATCAATAATTGTTAAATTTCGTTGCAGTTTATGCGCAAGAATGTTGATATCTTCGCGAAAGTTTATATCGACGTTCAACAGTTTCAGACGCTTCAAATAACTATGCAATTTTTCGTATAGTTTTTCTAGAGCTCCTTTATCGGTAACGTTGAGCATAAACACTTTTTCGTAATAAGTATTTTTGACAAACACTTCGAAAACTACACGTCCGTCGTCTAAAACGAATCGCGCTTGACGCGGATCTGCTTTTAAAAATCTTATACCCTGCTTCCAAGGAGTAGGCGTTTGTTGTGCGACGTTATTTTCAACAAAAGCGAACTCCCATTCTTCTAATTTTTGTTTATTTTCTACAGAGAGAGCCGAAAAACGTCTGCTCTGATTGAACAGCTCTACGACGAGAATTTCTTCTAAAGAGGTCGCTGCCGATCTTACAGGCACAAATCCAACACACCATTTATCACCACCATCATCATTTGCACTACTCATAACGTTGCCACCGATCACATTCATTTTTTGCTAGACTGAATTATTTGAAGATACTGTTTTGTAATATATATACATAATCAGTTTCTCCCTCCAACACTACTACCATGATGTTTGTGTTGCAGCAGTGCATAATTCATTAACATATTTTTGCAGTTTGAGTACATTATTGCATGCACAATTATTTGCAAATGTCATGTTTGCATGCGAGGCTATTTTACAGTTGATTTCATTATTAATTAAAGGCAAAGACAACACTTTCAACGAAGGACAGTTTAAACATTCTAAATCTGCATAGACTAACAGCTCTGGTCCGTTTTTTTCAAGAATTTTTGTTTTTCGAGACCTTTAACGAAAATCAGCGTTGAACCTTTAAAAATATTCGTTAATTGTTTATTCAGTTCCCGATATTCAACGCTACCATCGTCCCAATCGAGACCGGTTATTTTAATTTTATTATAAGCATTTTGTTTTCTATATTTATCGTCAAGTAAGTGTTTTTCGTATGGCGGCTCAAACACTACTTGTTCTACATTTTCACTAAACAAATTGCAAAATGCCAATTCCTTTGCAAAATATTCATGTCCGTTACCCACAACGAATTGAGCGTCGCAAATTCCTGTTTTATGAGACATTACACAATTTTCGCAACTGTATTTTGAAGAGGATGATAGGTAAATAGTTTATCGTGCAAAATCAGACAGAAAGCCGTAGTGTTTGCAGGGAAATTTTCGTGAGCTTCAATCATCAATTTGATATCTACGACGCCCTTCTTAATGGCCTCCGGTTGTCGTGAACAGTCGAAAACAATTAGCGGCGCTTTAGTTTTGAAGTCGTTTTTATTGACAAGAGGTGCGTTTTTCTGTCCGTAAAAATAGGCTTCTTGACCCTTCAAATACTTGTCGTAGACGGTGTTGAAATCGTTTTTATCGAAATTCATAGAGAGCGGTTCGTAGGGATACGATTCGGAATTTAAAAAGAGTTTTGCCGAGCGCAGTTGACAGTGATCGAAGACGCTGCTGTCTCTCAGTTGAGTGTTGTTGCGATTCGTCTGAAAACCTACAATGATCATACGCGGCGTTTCAACTTAATTGGTAGTAGTCACAGTTCATACGTGTTTTGTCGACGTCGGCAGCGTAGGATATTCATACAGATCCCACGCTCTAAACACTACGTTTTTATTTTTGTTTGCCGTCTTCAGCAATTTAATCTTCATATCGTTGGACGGCATGGCATATGGCACATTCCATTTGATGGATGTTAACTCTATTTTACCCGATTTTTGAGGTGTTCCGGCAGCTGCTGTAGTTGTAAAAGTTGCTGCATTGTCGTCTCTTTTACGTATCAGTATCAATTCCTGTTTGCCGTTCACCATCACTCGCTTATGATCGTGCGCAAAACCCAAAATATATTTTAAAGGTATGCTAACGGTAAAATTTCCTTCCGAATCCAATAAATAGGTATTTTTCAAACTCAAATCCCATCCGCAGTTTGAGAGCGCTCTTACATCGTCCGGACTGTGCAGCACATAGCCGATCATGGTGGAGGTGATGTCTACGTTTTTAGTCGAATCGATTTGCATACCTCACAACTCGTAGCGAATTTCTTCAAACAAGTGCGCAATTCCATTGTTGATTATGTTCGAAGTATCCGCTTTAGCTCCGTCCTCGCTAGTCAATTTTCCGCGCACTTCGAGCACGCTATCGTGAGGAAACGTGATGGTGTCCTGATTTTGAATGGCTATGCGAATTTCATCGTTAGACTTCAACTGATTGGTGTTGAACGGTTCTTGCGAGTGTACGCGAATTGAGTCTATGCTTTCGTCGAGAACGATTGGAAAATCAACAGCTAAAATGTCTTGCATCTTTTTCTATTTTAATTTGAGTCCGATTGATTTTAGAAAATTTGAATTGTTTCTACTAATTCGCTTATTCTTTTTCTTCTTTTTTTCCAATCCTCGTCCTTTTGCCTTTCTAGATTTTTTATTTGTTATTGCTGATGTTATCGCCTCAGAGGTCAATGCTCGACTGACGCGGTTTGACTTTTGTCGTGATAGATCTTTAAAATGATAATCTTCTCCGTAATATATTCCCATGTTTTACAATCGTTTGAGATGTAATCGCACAGTAACAGGTTCACCGTTGAAATCCACTAGACGATCGTCTTGGTCGACAATAGAAATTGTGACGTTGTCTATAACACTGCGATTGATCGGCAAATAAATGACGTTGCTCAGAGTTATGGATATTTTATAGCCCGGCTCCTCTTGAGGATAGAACTGAAAGAGAGTGTGTTCGAGTTCTCCGTTTAAATAGGATCCGCTGACAATGTTACACTTCACTCTGATGGCGTTTATTTTTATAATGTGAGCCGTGGAATCTGATTTTTTCACACTGTTCGCCGGCAAATGTCCTCGCTTCTTGCTGAAACCCAGCAGAGATCCTACGCTGCCTTTGGCACCAATGTCTATGACGACGTCGCTCTTAATTTCTGTTTTCAACGTGTTGTTGTATTACACCTAAAACTTACCGACCCTTTGGTTGGTTGCCGCTAGCTTCAGTGGCGAGGGAGTGGATCCATTAGAACTTAATACTTTTAAGACAATATCCCAAAAACAGATGACTTTTGGCCGACCCGTAGTTGTACATAGATGTTAAAGAATTATAAATAGTTGTTTAATATTTTCAATGGGCGCCAGAGACGGTTATATACAAACTCTATCGGATCACCGACTCTTAATCCAAAATACGAGGGAAGCCAAAAGTTTATCGACACAACAACAATACATTAACGAGACGATAACTTCATAAACAAATGTCAGTTTTATTTAAGGAAATTATATGCAAAAGTTACAAAACATCAATAAAACTTCAATTAAAGTATCAACATTATTATAGTTCGTACTAGTTCGACAATGTTTGAGTACACGACGCAATACCGTAAAATTTAATAAATACGACACTATTGATAACCACTAGTCATCACAATAGGTACATAATATCGACACTACACGAAGTCGCAAACATAAACACGACACTATTGAAAACCACTATAGCAGGATAAATACGACACTGCTCATAGTTCTTTCAAAAGGTACATAATATCGACACAACAAGAATTCGTAAACACGTTAATTATCAAATATACGGTACTCAAACACACGAGCGTAAACAATACATTCGCGGAACTTTAACAACGCGAAATAGTACGACTATTCATCAATTTAAACAGAAAAGTAATGCATCAATTATTATCTGAGAAAATAACTATTCAACTCTGAACTTGGAATTACGAAATGACAAACGTAAGCATCGTATTACATTAATACAACAAATACAAAGAATATTCAGAACATAACCTCATTTGTGTTTGATCGACCAAAACAAACTAAACGTTACCAGAAATTAGATACATAATATTATAGATAACATTATCGGAAAAATGAACTAAAGTTAAATATATAAAATATTTTCATATTCATAGATCGAGTCAAAATCTTAAAATACGCGTAAGTAACGTACGAAACAGCATAACCGTAACTGACCAGTCGCAAACCTATATTTGAGTCACAATGAATAACCGAGATTATCGACTCAATCTAATATACGACACTTATAGCATTAAAACACAATAAAGTAAATTATTTCATATTCGATATTGACATATGACATTTAAAACATAATGACTGAAATTTTGAAGTTGTATGGAGATTGATAAAACGAGTTTCATTAATAACAAAAAAAAGGAATTTGATAACCAATACGGTAACTAAAAAAATAAGAAAAAGACGGCAAAATAGTGATTTCTTAAACTTGAAAACTTTCAAACACAAATATTGACACAAACAGTGTACTGATTCAGAAACTAAAATGTTGTTCTTATGGTAATCAGTTTAAATGCAAATTTCTGTTGGTCAAAACTATATTTGCTAGGATACCAGCGGAATAAATAAGATGAAAACAAATCACTCACAGTTTGAATCCAGACGTCAAAATTACTGAATTGAAATTAAATTTTCACCTGGCGAAATTTCTTGATCAGGTTTACCACTCCAACGTAATTTTACACGTTCTTAACAGGAATCGGCAGCACCTTGGACGATAGTAGTCTCTGTACATAATTATCCATGAATATTTTCCAACAGAAGTATTCCACCAATGGAACCAGAACCAAACATAAGAAACAATCCTAAGAACCAATCCTAAGAACCAATCCTAAGAACCCTATAAAACAGTAAACATCCACATTAAAGAAAAACTATCGTCAAATCAAAATAGTTTCTTACCGCTTGTATACCCACCTTTTATTTAAGGGTAAAAACCGTAACTTCAGCAAAGAACTTCGTGAACAACGATTAACCACAGTATATCACTTCCTGAGTGAATTCCACTATCAATTCAAAAGTTTTCTTCAGTATTTCCAAAAATAACGATTGTTATTATCCAGCTTGAAAAATAACAACCGGGATGGAGGCCGTCACCATTCCAACAAAAAAAAGAAACGAAACTTCCAAAGCAGTCTGAATCAAAACAATAATTAAAAACGTGACAATCAGTCACTCACCGCCATCGAACGACAGACATAAGTACTAGAACAATCGCGGATCTATTTAAAAAAAATCATAAACAGGTATACAAAATTACCAGGTCAGCACCAACTAAAAATTCGTCTTCGTTAAAAATAAGTTTACTTTGGCAAAACAAAATAGTAATTCTACAAAATGTAATATTGTGTCAATTATGTCGTAACAATTCCCCCTTTACGTACGGAGAGAATTTCGTAGAAATTCTCTTACCGAAAAGAAAAATTATTGAAATAGCAGAAAGACAACACTCCATAACTTAAAGAACTCACTCTTCACTCGAAAACCACAATAGGATGACTAAGATAAAAGCCACATCCTCAGTCATAGACCTAGCAACAGATATCTCGATGGTTTAGTCATAATACTGTAACAAAACTCGTTGGTAACTTTGGTAAAATGTTTTATTTTTCTATTCTTTCACAACAGTGACAACCGTTTACATGCTTTGGACAATTATTGTTCCTCACTTTATATTCACTGTTCGCTTTTTGTCTATTTTTCCGTTGGTCAGTTTTGCTTGACCGTTGGTCAATTTTTGTTGACCAACACTTCGTTACTACTTGACCACTGCTTGACCACTATGTGTCCACCATATGTCTGTGGTACGTATATTGTTCACTGGGTCCACTATATGTCTGTGGTGGTAGTATTTATTTGCCACCTGCAGATATCTTCCACACTGTCTGTCACTTTGCACCAGAAGATTATCTGCACTTAATCACTCGAAGATCTCGTCTGTCACTCTCAAATATCTTCCACACTGTTTGTCACTTGGTACTGGAAGATTATTTGCACTAGGTCACTCGAAGAACTTTTAACTCGCTGGTGGTCTATTTATTTCTTGTCGCTCTTTTCACGTCTGCTCTCGTTGAGAATGTATACGTGACTCTCTGGTGTTTCATACTTGCTCTTGTCTATATGAACTTTCCTGGTCATTTTATATCCATGGTGGCGGGTTTTCTTATTGTTGTCAACCAGAATATTTCTTCGCGCTCAAGGCTGCGTGATCCATGTTAAGCCAACGAATCATGGCTGCAACCAGCCTGCTTAGATTCGTTACATTGCCTCCCTCTTAGACCTGTCCTGTCCCAGGACAGATTACAAGCACGAAAGAAGGGGTCATGTCGATAGTGGCATCTCTCGCCTCGGCTGCATGTTCCTCTTGGGTAGAAATAACAGTCTACACTCTTCTGTTGGCTCATGTGCGTTTTCAGCCCGAAACTGCATACCAGGATGTTCACTTCAGTATCTTCAAAGATTACTTCCAGCATGTTTCGTACGACTCTCCAATCCAACTGATCGAGCCCACAGCCCAGCTTAGGGACCGCTAATTTCTTGACACCGTCATGAAGTAGGTTGGCCTTTAACTCCATTAGGGTGTTCCACAGATCCACGTATGTAGGTTTCTGGTAGACCAATCGTTTCGTCACCAAATAGTAGATAGGACGGCACTGTTCTAGCAGCCGTAGTACCCTACCGACCGCAGGGACTTGTCTCCATAGTTCCTCTTGGCAACCAAATCGTCGTCGGAACTCACCCGCAATCCCTCTGGACATGCGCAGGTCCGCAGAGACACAGTGAGCGAGTGAGTAGCTGTCGGGGACACCAAAAAGGTCCTGTCGTTCTTCCTTGGTTACACCAAAACGGGCCTTTCTGGTCCCAGAGAAGTCGGCCATGAAATTTTCAAACTTCTGTCGGTCGTCCTTGATCGTTGTTTGCCCGACGATTCTTCTGGCCTGGTGGTCTTGCTCAGCCGTCATGGCATAGTCTCCTTCGTAAGGCGCTAGTCGATTTGAATGCGAGAACAATGTTGACAATCTTCTGGACACGGTCTTCTTGAGAGGGCATCGGCATTCCGGTGGATGGTGCCCGCTCGATGTTCGGTGTCGAAGTCGTATCCCTGCAACCGCTCGATCCATCTGGCAACCTGTCCCTCGGGGTTTTTAAATTGCAGGAGCCACTTCAACGCAGCATGATCTGTTCTCAACAAGAATCTTCGGCCATATAAATACTTGTGGAAGTGTTCTACTGACTTGACTACTGCCAGCAACTCTTTCCTAGTTACGCAATAATTTCTTTCAGCCTTTGACAGGACTTTGCTGAAATAGCCAATGACTTTCTCGTGCCCGTCTTGAATCTGGGACAGCACACTACCAATAGCCAGATTACTTGCGTCGGTATCCAGTATGAACTTCTCTTCTGTGCGTGGATAGCTCAGTATCGGTGCCGTTACCAGAGCGCGTTGCAGGTGTCGGAAAGCTTCTTCGCACTCGTTGTTCCAGACGTATTCCCGTCCATCTTCAGTCAATCTTGTCAAGGGCTTTGCAATGTTCGCAAAGCCAGGGACGAAACGTCGGTAGTACGTGCATAGTCCAAGAAAGCTCCGAACTTGGTGCTTGTCTTTCGGTGTTGGCCACTCTTGCACGGCTTTAATCTTCTCAGGGTCGGCTTCCACTCCTTCTCGAGACACAACATGTCCAAGATATTTCACTTTCGTCCGGAATATGTGGCACTTCTTCGAACTCAACTTCAGGTTGGCTCCACGTAGTCTTCGGAACACCTCTTCCAAGTTCTTTAGGTGTTCTCCGAACGTGCGACCAACCACAATCACATCGTCGAGGTATACCAAACAGGTCTTCCATGACAGACCCCTCAAAATGGTCTCCATCAGGCGCTCGAAGGTAGCCGGTGCGTTACACAACCCGAAGGGCATGACCGTGAATTGCCATAACCCTGTGCCGATTGTGAACGCTGTCTTCTCGCGGTCTTGAGGGTCCATTTCGACCTGCCAGTAGCCGCTCTTCAGATCTAAGGTCGAGAACCACTGAGATCCTGACAACGTATCTAGTGTGTCATCGATACGGGGAAGTGGGTAGCTGTCTTTCTTGGTCACGTCGTTAAGGCGCCGATAGTCCACACAAAATCGGGTTGAGCCGTCCTTCTTGCCGACCAGAACCACCGGTGATGCCCATGGGCTGCTTGATGGCTCTATGACTCCCTGCTTCTCCATGTCCGTGACGATCGTCTCAGCTTCATCTCGTCTCGTCAATGGAAGACGTCTCGGTCGTTGTCGTATCGGCCTGGCATCTCCCGTGTCAATTTTATGACGTACCACATCGGTTCGCCCTTGTTGCTCATCGTCGAGTGCGAAAACGTCCGAATAGCTGTGGATTAATCTTCGCACTTCTCTTGACTGTGCAATGTCAAGGTTCTCACACGAGCCGATAATCATGGTCGCCAATTTTTCAATGTTTCTTGCGACGGTTGGCCGTGGTACGTCCTCTACACATCTGGAAATTCGGGAGGCTTGCACACACTGTCCCAGCAGGGTGTTCTTCTTCAGGGTCACCGGTGTCGAGTTAACGTTCATAATTCTCACCGGTACCGTCTCTCCAACCCTGACTAGTGTTTTTCCCACTAGCACGCCGTTACGAACCGACTTGTCGTAGACAGGTTCAACTACTCGCACACTTCCTGCCCGAAGATCTCCATCCAGACCGGCTCGTATCATCATATCGCTTCGTTCTGGCAGTGTGACGTCTTCCTGGAGCCAGACTCTGGCCACCGAGTCCTCCCCGGGATGTAGGGGAAGTTCCTCGTCACCAACTCTCAGGACACCTTCTTTCAGGTCTAGTGCAAAACCAAATTTCCGCAGGAGATCCATACCTAGGATGAAATCGTCGGAGATGTCAGCCACCAGTACTTCATGGTCGAGCTTCTGGTTTCCAATGCCGATAGTCATCGTCGTCGATCCATGCGTCGAGATCCTGTCACAAGTCGCTGTCTTGAGCATAACTGTCGCTGGCAATAGCCTCGTGGCTTTGTGTACAACACCAGGACGTATAATTGATTTCATCGCACCTGTGTCCACCAGTAACTGGATGGTCTGGCCAGCGACGTTCCCATCGACAAATATGCTGGCCGCGCGGTCTTGAGGTGACACGGCATGGATAGTAATCTCCGGAGCATGCTTTCTCCAGGTCGACGTTCGCTCCTTCTCGTCAACCTTCTTTAGTTTTCCGGCTTCTGTTTTTCACCGGTTTTCGGGCAGTTGCGCCGTATGTGGCCTCGTTCACCGCAGTTCCAACAACGGGGTCGCCACGGTTCTTGTGGATTCTTTTGGCGGCCGGTCTCCCGGAGAATTCTCCGCACCAACTCTGTCATGCGGTCTTCGGAGCTCTCGGTTTCTTCCGCCACAGTCCGGACACGTTCGTGGCCTCGTGATGCTTGCTTGGCGGCTTCAAATTCCATGGCATGGGCAAGCGCGTCGTCTATGGTCTTCGATCGCGCCAGCCTCAATCCCTGCTGAGTTTCGCCGTCTCGTAAACCATCAATGAACGTTTGTACCGCCAATTGCTCTAGGAATGACTCAGGTGCTGTCGGATACGCCAATCGTATTAAGCGCGCAACATCGGCTTGGAACTGTTGAAGCGTTTCTCCGTTCTTCTGGTTACGGTTCCTCAGCTGTGCGTGATATACTTGCTGGAGGTGAGCATCACCGTACCGTAACTCCAATCGGGAGACCAACAGGTGGTAGTCGTTTTGTTGACTTGCTGGGATTGCCTGCAGAATGTTTAAGGCATCCCCGCGCAAGGCTACCACCAGAGAGATGACTTTGTCGTCCTCAGACCAACCGTTGGCTCTTGCAGCCGCCTCAAATTGTTTGTGGTAGGTCGACCAGGCCACGTTTCCGTCAAACGTCGGAGGTTTGACTCTCATGCTGGAGGTGGTTGTCTCTCTCTCTATCTCGGTTGCACTTCTGACTTCAACAACCGGAACAGAACGTCTTCCTTCTAGCATTTCCATTCGTTCTTCTAGGGTGTCGAGTCGTCCATCGAGCACCCCCATCTTTTCTTCTATTATACTAGAATTTCCGCACACCGTTTCTAGTATCGTCTCTTCCATCTTTCTGGTATTTTCTTCTTGCTTTTTGGCGTTTTCTTCTTGCTTTTCTTCCATCCTCTGCATCATTGTCATCATCAGCGTGAGTGCATTATCATCGACTCCGCTGTCCGACATAGCGAACAGAAAGCTTTCTGGGTCTTCGTCCTCCGCCACTAGCGCCTCTCTGAGCCGCTTTCGCAATACATCGTTCGTTCCTGATGTTTCCATGCTTCTTTTCTCCAGCTCGCGTTTGAGGTCCGCCTTTACCAAATCCTTCAACAGTTTTGTCGTCATCGTTACACCCCACACCTGACACCAGTGTAACAAAACTCGTTGGTAACTTTGGTAAAATGTTTTATTTTTCTATTCTTTCACAACAATACGAAACAACAAAATAAAAGAAAAGAGGAGACGTAAAAAAAACCATTAGAGAATATTTTATAACAGATCTACAATCCCTAGGTTTATCCAAAGACCACCAGGTAACGATAAAAGCCATTCTTGGAATTGTATACGCATGGAACATAAGTTCAAAATAAAACTCTAATCTACCAAAACTCATCAACACAAAAGCGACAACTTAAATCTAACGACACAAAATAATGCACTTTGACATGGACAGCAACAATACCATCACTTAATCCGCAAATTAGCGAGTCAAATGTGCTCCTTAAAACTAAATCGACAACACACGTTAACACACAAAAAAAAATTCGACTGATGACCAGTCCTATACTTCCCACCTAGTAAATATTTGCAAAAAATAAACACTCTTTTTTTTTATTCTTTGACTAGGCCCAAATAACCTTAGCTGTTGGTGGTCTTTAAAACACAATTTAATTTTTATTCTTTGAAAAAAGCATGGCCCTCTTTTTTGTTTGGTGATCTACTGATGGCTAACTTAATATAGCAAAAATCATGGTTACCTTGATTTACGTACAATTTTTATTTTTTTTAGTAAAATATTTTTTTTCTCGAAAACTATACATTTTAGAGAAAAAAATATTTACATTTTTTTCATATTATAACATCTAGAATTCATTTATATTTTTTTTTACCTATGTTAATACGTGACATTGAGGACGTTTTTTTGAATATCTCAGGATCCACTGAACCGATTTGACTCAAAATCTAATCAGATCTAAGTTAAAGGCTGATAAACACAATAGAACAATCGGCATGCCCGTATGTTGTTCCGTTCTTAAGATATCGAAGGCGAAAAATTGACCACATACACACACACATACACACACACACACATACAGACATCAGTCAGAAAATGATCTTAAACGATTGCTAGGGTCTCAAAACGTGAAAATCTGTTAAAATCTCGAAATATTGTTTTCGGACTGAATCCATTACTTCCCTACCATAGTAGAGGTGGGAAGTAAAAAACTTAAGCATTTGACGTAGACAGCAAATAAACCGTCACAAAATCCGCACCATAGCGAGTCAATTATGCAAAAAAATAAGTAAAGAGTGTCCTTCAAATCAACCAATTCAATAAACTAAATCGCAACAAAGTGTTAACCAGTACGCCAGAAGAAAGTCACAATAACAATATTTTCGTCAGTGCTTCAATGATAAAATAGTATGACT
>CM077517.1:42575525-42621096 GCA_039654895.1 Mongoloraphidia duomilia | reverse complement strand
ATCTTTTTTTAACTCTGCGGTAGGCAATTTTACCCTTATCTTACCACAGTCGTATTCAAAGCAATTCTTTACTACCAAAATACGTTAAACAAAAATCACACATGAATTTTTTATGTTCAGTCGAACTTAACTGAGACGACACTAGTTTAGACAAATTACATATCCATGCATAATGATTATTTCAATTATTTGCGAGAAAATTACTTACAGTATCTTATTTAGTTAACAATTAGATTAACAATCAATATTGTTATTACTTCCTATACTGTACAAATTCACTATTTTAGTGAAATTAACATAAGGACATCAGACGATATTAATCGACATAACATGCCCTTATTAATTATTGTAGAAAGGCGGTGCATTTAAATTTTTCTTATGTAGCCTTTCTACAATAATTAATAAGGGCATGTTATGTCGATTAATATCGTCTGATGTCCTTATGTTAATTTCACTAAAATAGTGAATTTGTACAGTATAGGAAGTAATAACAATATTGATTGTTAATCTAATTGTTAACTATAATGATTATTGTTTGTTGTATCATCAGTTAAATATAATAAATTAACATGATTGTTTTGTTTTTTTTGAGTGCAATATAAGGGTCCTATTACGTTGCATTGTTTATCTAAACCAAAAACATTCACGCTTACAAATTGATTTTGTTCCTCAAACTGTTTAATATCTTTTAATTTCATGGGAAAATCAAGTTTATTGAAATTCAACACTTCGTTGTAATGAGAGTACGAGCTAACACGCGTAGGATTTTTATTTGTGTTTTGCACCGAACGCAACGCACTAACAACCGCCCAAGCAAAACATGCATTATCGTGATTAATCACGTTAATGATTGCTTTCTTAGATTTTATTTTATTAGGTAATTCAAGGTATGACGAGGCACGTAGTGGATTATATTTCATAATATTCACCTCGACGTGAGAAATTTTTTGGAGACACCAACCAGAATCCCGCTCTTGGAAATCTTCAGCTTTTTTTATAATTTTAAACTTAAATTCATTTAAAATTGCATCAATATCAGTGGTGTCATTGAAAATAATGTTCTGAGTATTAAAGGACTTCAATTCACTTTTTATTTCATCTTTTTTTAATATAAAATAATAAGCAAAAAGTTCTAAATTACATTTAACTGTGATATGTTTTTCAACTTGTTTTTTTATTAAGTCTTTGACTGTCTCTCTGTTTTTTTCAAAAAAATTATTTATGATCAGTTCATCTCTCTTTGCATTGTTTACTTTATAAGAAATTATTCTTTTTTTAAAAGCACTTTGCATTACTTGCACGTTTCTATCGAGAGGAACAAAAGAATTTTTTTATGCTGATTACTTCTAATATGAGCGACAAACGAAACAGCCGGCACTACATCGCCACAGAATTCACATAAGCGGGTGTTGTTGGTGTTGACTTTTTGTCTTTTTTTATCAGAAGATGTTGATGAATCAACGTTATCAACTGACCGCTTCATGTTATCTGAGCTGTGTGAAGGATCTACAGCGACTGTACTGCAGACTGTTTTTGGAGGTTTTATTAATTTATGAGAGACGGCCAAATGCTTTTTTAAGTTGCAAGGTCGCGTTACGTATAACCCACATACCAGGCATTCGTGCAACCCGTCCTTTAAATAATTGACAGCGTGACTGTTTTCATGTGTATTTTTATTATCAAGTCTCGTAAAAACTCTTTTACAAATACTGCACTCGAACATTTTTTTTTTGTAATAATAATAAACGAATATCAAAATTATAATTAAAAATATTAAGTTTTTTAACTTTGAAATTAACAAAACTAATCAAAGAAGGTGACTAAAAGAGGAGGGTGGCGGTGGTGGTGGTGGTATACTACTATTTGCTTACAAATTTTCAATCAATATTATTTCCACGTAATATATTTAAGATTGTTTTAAAATAAAAATATGAAAGTCATTATTATTCAAAAAGCATCTTGCTACGAAGTGTTGAATTTTTTTAGGAATGTCTTTATTTGCCTCAATTAATTTCATAAATGAAATAAACTGCAAACTGTTCAAACATTTCGAACAATATCTCATTTCTGTAGTGAAACTTTTTTTTTTACAAAAATAGCATCGCTGTTGTGAAATTACATGTAATTGATTTAAAAATTGAATGATATCATAACTTCTACAAATGCGATTACTTTGATTTAATAAGAAAAATATATAATTAGCTTGAAAAAAAGCCTGCTTTTAATTTATGCAGGTTGTGCAAAAAAAATATGACGTAACAATAATATTACACATTATTTGAAATCAAAAAGGTGAGGTGAAAATTTTTTAGGTTCTCTACCCTTATACATTATATATGAAGCTTAAAAAAGCTGTTCTCTTACTTCTTCTAACGCTTCATTGTATCTCTGCGGCAAATCAAACATGTACAGGTCTGTTTCTATTCTTATTCTGTCTCCAAATTGCGTTTTTTGGAGTGTGCACTTCTTCACAGGCAGCCACTGCTCTTGAGGTAGGGCCGTAGTCTTTGTAAATTGTCGTGTTGATGCGTTGAGGGCGAAGTTTCATAACGATTCCATACTAAATGACACAAAGATATGTATACATTAATAATATCAAACAAACAACACGTTAAAATTCATTAAAACGTTTTTCAAATAAAAATAATAACATACATACATACCGAACATACCTTGTGTATTTTGAACTTATTGCTTATTTGAACTCCTTGATGATATACAGACAACTGTTACACTAGGAATAGTTAATATTATGTACTTTTTTCTGTCTTTATATAGCACTCAACTGATTTCTTTTTTGAGGGGATATTCAGTAATTCGTACTTATTATTTGCACGAAGGTTTTGCAATTGAGGACAGATATGAAAGGACATTTTAGAATGTAACCTTATACACTAGTATAGCGGTTAAGTAAGTAGGCCACGCGTTTATGACAACTAACGTACACCTCTCCAAAGGTGTAACACTTTCGCTTTTTTTTAATACCTATATAAGAGATAATATTTTTAATTAAATTGTCAGTCTCTCAGTGTCTACTAAGCCGTGCCGATAGCTCGATTCAGTCTCTCAGTGTCTACTAAGCCGTGTCGATAGTTCGATAATAATAAATTATTATTATAATTAATCAAATTTTATTAAATGTAAGTATATTTTTTCATTTTTATTTTTTACTAATGTCTAGTTAAGATAAAATAAAGTTTTTTTATAACAAATTTAGCTTATTATCAATTTAAGTAAAATACTGTACTACATTTGCAAATTTTCAATCTAAATTTGCAATCAGTAAGGTCGATTATTGCTTCTTAGATTGTGAACATTATATTATACCGGATGTTTAAAAAGTAAATCTTGAATTACTGTATGATAATTTTATAGAACTGATGAGACAGTACCTTCAGAGAATTATATTATACAGGGTGTTTTTAAAGTAAATTTCGAATGAGACTTTTAATACCTATAAGAATTTTAGTTGATTTATTCAATCTGTTATTTTAAATGTATATATATTTTAGATGCAATCCTGTTACTTCGAAAGGAGCCACGTTGTGTTGCCGCATAGAATTGGGATTCATTATGTGAAGTGCATTAAAGCGCACCCGAACACGCCTTATGCTAGATGTGGCTTTAATTCCACTCACATAATGCACCCATGGGATTTGGAAAGCCACGAAGAGACCTGTAATGATCGACGGGTTTTTCAAAACGTCGAGAAACCCAATATTTTACCAGTGACAGACTTGAATATACCGTGTGACGAATCTTGGGACGAAGACATACATACTAACTCAACCCAATTAACATCGCCAGACTTTACAAACAAACTTTTATTACGAGAAAGTGAAGACAAAAAACGTTACTTCACAAAAACTGAAAAAAGACTATTTCGATTTAACGAATATTTAAAATTTTCTAAGCAAAAAAATGACTAGACCTAAATTAATTAACAAGACAGTGGCTTCTAATTTTTCCTTCTATAACAATCATAACAATCATGATGGCGCATTCTGTTGATTGTAATATAAAGAAATATAATTCACTATCTACGGGTTACGTGAACGCTTGAGGATTGAATTTCTTTGTTGAATTAATAATTATTATTATATTATAGACATATTAGTTTAATATAATTATTTTATAAGTAGATTATACATATTATTTTTAATAAAATAAATTTTAAAACATAGACCACATTTTTTATTACACTCGCTATGTGTTTACAGGTATTATTCCAACGGCTTTGTAAAAAGTTGTATAGCCTTCTGCAGTCAGACAGCCTTGCATTATATATTATTACATATTACATGTCTCGCATAACTTGCCGTAACAAGAGTTTGCAAAACGTGTATCGCTGCCAGGCATTCTATTAATAAAGTGGTTTGTTTTGCATGTGTTAATAATTTATTCTAAATGTCAAGTATTTACATAATGTAATTAAATGTCTCTTTGCGATTCATCGAATATGGTTCAGAATGAACTGGAAAAAAAACGTGCATTGTTATATACATTCTATTAATAACTTCATGATTAAAATTTCACTTTTGTATTCAAAGATATAAAAACAATTGTATAGATTAGCCTAGATTTTAAATTATAAACGCTCAACGACTAAAAGGTCGTCTGCTTTTACATAAATGTGTATATTAATATTATGTATACGGGAGCTTATCAAACAACAAAAATGATTTTTGAAAATATTGATCAGGGATGAGTAAATATTTTATAATTATTAAATTAATTATTAAATTATGAAAACAATTCAAAATATTTTTTGAAAACTAAAAATTCGTTTTTGACTGTTCTAAAGTCACTTTATAAATGATGAAAATTTTGAAAATATGGCCTAGGTAACGGGTTTTTGTGATGTGAGAAACGGGTATGCACTTTTTATTTTCAAAAATAGAGTGTTTTTTCAAGAGGGCAAATGTTTTTAGTTTTTTATGAGAAATATTAGAGTCTATTCAAAAATTTAAAATTTTTGTTTTTTTATATAAAATTTTTAAATTGAAAGTTTTAGATATTCTTATATTTACTGTTGTATAGACCTTCTCATGTAAATTAATTAGCGTTCCCTCCTTTCCGCTTAGCGCACGTCACTTGCAAACGCACTCGTTACAAATCGTAAACGAAGCTGCCGAGCCGCGATTAGACGACAGCAACGTGTAGGCACTGCCTTGTCACATAATTCATGTATAATGTCCACTTTAAAAAAAAAATTTTCAAAGGTGCCTTCCCACCCGATTTGCAAACGAAGCTGCCGAGCTGCGATTGGACGACAGCAACGTGTAGGCACCGCCTTTCCACATAATTAGAGTATAATGTCCACTTTAAAAAAAATTTTTTCAATGGTGCCCTCCCACCCGATTCGCAAACGAAGCTGCAGAGCCGCGATTGGACGACAGCAACGTGTAGGCACCGCCTTCCGCCTTTAATTTGAGTATAATGTCGACTTTTTTCCCCGGAAAAGCCAAACCGTGTAGCTATGGCCTGTTTGGAAAATGGCTTTTCTTGTTTACAGGCTTGCAGGTCACAGAACCGGCGAATCATATCTACTTAAAAACTTGATTTAAACGTTTAACTAGTAAATTTGCATTAAAAAAAACTCGTATTAATATATGAATTTTCAAAACTTAGAATAAATTTTAAAAATAATTTTTATAACTTAGAAAAATTTTTAAGAATAATTTTTAAAATTTTTAAATTTTTAAAGACTTAAAACATCCTAAAACGTTAAAAAAATCATGTTAAAAATTTTTTAAAAATATTAATGATTTAAAAATTTTAAAAAATCATTTTAAAAATTAGTATTTTTACTTGACTTGCAAAAAAATTTTTCTTTAATAAATCGGCTTTATTTTGCGTTTTCCAAACGATTTACACTAAGAAATTCAGCTTTGAAGCATTTTTGCACCGTTAAATGAGGTTCAATAATAAAATCTTTTTTCGAAGTTATTAACTGCAAATTTCGTTTATATACGGTAAAAAAATGGTTTTTACCTTTGACAAGCAAATTAGCATTGAAACAAATTCGAATTGATAAATCAAGTTTTTACCGCATTTAAACGTAATTTTCAGTAAATAACTTCCAAAAAAGATTTTATTATTGAACCTCGTTAAACGGTGCAAAAATGCTTCAAAGTTGAATTTCTTAGTGTAAATCGTTTGGAAAACGCAAAATAAAGCCGATTTATTAAAAAAAAATTTTTTTGCAAGTCAAGTAAAAATACTAATTTTAAAAATGATTTTTTAAAATTTTTAAATCATTAATATTTTTAAAAAATTTTTAACATGATTTTTTTTAAGTTTTAGGATGTTTTAAGTCTTTAAAAATTTAAAAATTTTAAAAATTATTCTTAAAAATTTTTCTGTTTTAAAAATTATTTTTAAAATTTATTCAAAATTTTGAAAATTTATATATTAATACGAATTTTTTTCAATGCAAATTTACATGTCAAACGTTTAAATCAAGTTTTTACCGTATTTAAACGTAATTTCCAGTAAATAACTTCGAAATAAGATTATATTATTGAATCTCATTTAACGGTGCAAAAATGCTTCAAAGTTGAATTTCTTAGTGTAAATCGATTGGAAAACGCAAAATAACGCCGATTTATTATAGAAAAATTTTTTTGCAAGTCAAATAAAAATATTATTTTAAAAATGATTTTTTTAAATTTTTAAAATATTAAAATTTTTAACATTTTTAACATGATTTTTTTTGCGTTTTAGGATGTTTTAAGACTTTTAAAATTTTTAAATTTTCTTAATTTCTTTTAAAAATTTTTCCAAGTTTTTAAAAATTCATAAAATTATTAAAAATTTTAAAAAATTTTTAAATGATTTTCTCGACGTTTTAGGATGTTTTAAGACTTTTAAAATTTTTAAATTTTTAAATATTTTTTTTAAAAATTTAAAAATTTTAAAAGTCTTAAAACATCCTAAAACGTTGAGAAAATCATGTAAAAAATTTTAAAAATTTTAATAATTTTTTTGAATTTTAAAACTTTGATTTAAAAAAAAATTTTAAAAATTTTAAAGTTTTAAAAGTCTTAAAACATCCTAAAACGTTGAGAAAATCATGTAAAAATCTTTTAAAATTTTTAATAATTTTTATGAATTTTTAAAAACAGAAAAATTTTTAAAAAAATTTTTAAAAATTTTTAAATTTTTAAAACTTCCTAAAACGTAAAAAAAATCATTTTAGAAATTTTAAAAATTTTAATATAAAGATTTTAAAAAATCATTTTTAAAATTATTATTTTTATTTGATTTGCAAAAAAATTTTTTTTAATAAATCGGCTTTATTTTGCGTTTTCCAATCGATTTACACTGAGAAATTCAACTTTGAAGCATTTTTGCACCGTTAAATGAGGTTCAATAATATAATCTTTTTGGAAGTTATTTACTGAAAATTACGTTTAAATGTGGTAAAAACTTAATTTTATCAATTCGAATTTTTTTCGATGCTAATTTGCTTGTCAAAGGTAAAGACCATTTTTTTACCGTATATAAACGAAATTTGCAGTTAATAACTTAGAAAAAAGATTTTATTATTGAACCTCGTTTAACGGTACAAAAATGCTTCAAAGTTGAATTTCTTAGTGTAAATCGTTTGGAAAACGCAAAATAAAGCCGATTTATAAAAAAAATTTTTTTTTGCAAGTTGTAACGGTTCTGTTCTTTAGGCCGTCTCAAAAAGGTACTGTTTGGGTCCCTGAGCAAATTTATTACTGGCTCTAAAAAACTCCCACCGCGTAACTTATTGTCTGTAATCTTAAGAGACAGACGGACGTTCGTTTATAGCCTGTGGACAGTAAAAACAGGATCGGTGGGTCCGCATACAAGGAGTTTGTGGGTTTGACGGATCGTCCTAAACCACTTAGGTACCCTATAAACTTTCTATGCTACTCTTAATTTGAAAATTGTAATTTAAAATGCCAAGTTCGAATATAGTTCTCCAGCCGCGTAACGTTCTGGTGCTAGGGTGTTACGTATGGCGTGTGAACCTCTAGTCGCCGGTATTATATCCAGGCATACTAAACGCTCTGTGTCTGAAATGTCACGTGTCTGTAATTGCTTCGCGTTAGGGCGCATACGCCCGTTACCCGCTAATCAAAAATGTGTACTTTACGGAGTCGTCTAGAGGATACAGATATCCGTTATAGACTTGGCCGTGGTGTGTGAGTGCTCAGTTGTATTTTACGGAGTCGTCTAAAGGATACAAATATCCGTTATAGACGAAGCCGTGTGTGTATGTGGGTGGTATAGGTGTGTACAATGCTTCCTTGGCTGGAGAATATTCAATACTGAAATAAACAGCTGTAATTCAAAATCAATTAGTTTTAAATGAAAAAGTTTCGGTAATTTCAGCTAGTGCCGATTTATTGAACAAGCAACTCAAACATAAATTATTTACAATCAATACACATTTACAAATCCTTAGAAACACATTATCGTGTTCATCAATCTAGACACATTTTTTATGTATCTGTGGTTTCAATGAAACCGGTAAAATTTAAATGAAAATTACCATTGTACTTAGTAACTAGTGACAGAAGGTCAAAATAGCATACTTGACAGATGGTCAATGAAATTAGAGACTACAGTCACTGTGTGAACTAGACACGTAAACCGATGGCCTGCAATAGTCCAACCTTGGTAGAAATGAATAGCACTATGTGACTGATAGTCAAAAAAAAAACTCACAGGTCGCGAATCGCGACGATGAAGAGAAACGAGTCTGAAGGATCTCGTTCACTGAGTCCGAATTGAACTGTTTTGTGAGCTCTGAAGAGAACTGCCTTAAGCAGCGTATCGCTGGCATGTCGTATACACGCTCAGCCGTGCATATGTCGACCGTTGACGCTTGACTTGTTTTAAGTTGACTTACGCATTTCGCCTACGGACATCTGTGCGTAGCTTAGCACACTATTCTAGTTACTTTTGATGGTATATTTCATTTTAGATATATTTTCTGTTGTCAACTTGTGTTTACGTATTTATTAGATCTGACAGCTACGAAACTTATAAAAATGTTGTTATTTGATTTAAGCATACCATGGTAATTCATAACTAATACAATGATTATTATAATTCATTTCTACGTAAATATAAATATATTTCATCTATTCTTAGATGTTTTTAACACATTAATACCTTAAGATGTTTTTATATACAAAATATGAGATGTCCTATCAACACTAAAGAGGTTAGTTTTAATTTTAACTATAAAATCGTTTGCTATGAAAGTAAAAATTGTTTATATTATAAAATGTAATCTCGATACGTCTGTTTCGTTACAAAGTCAAGTAAAAATACTAATTTTAAAAATGGTTTTTTAAAATTTTTTAATCATTAATATTTTTAAAAATTTTTAACATGATTTTTTTAACGTTTTAGGATGTTTTAAGTCTTTAAAAATTTTAAAATTTTAAAAATTATTCTTAAAAATTTTTCTAAGTTTAAAAAATTATTTTTAAAATTTTTTCTAAGTTTTGAAAATTTATATTTTAATACGAGTTTTATTCAATGCAAATTTACATGTCAAACGTTTAAATCAAGTTTTTACCGTATTTAAACATAATTTCCAGTAAATAACTTCGAAATAAGATTATATTATTGAATCTCATTTAACGGTGCAAAAATGCTTAAAAGTTGAATTTCTTAGTGTAAATCGATTGGAAAACGCAAAATAAAGCCGATTTATTAAAGAAAAATTTTTTTGCAAGTCAAATAAAAATATTATTTTAAAAATGATTTTTTAAAATTTTTAAAATATTAAAATTTTTAACATTTTTAACATGATTTTTTTTGCGTTTTAGGATGTTTTAAGACTTAAAATTTTTAAATTTTCTTAATTTCTTTTAAAAATTTTTCCAAGTTTTTAAAAATTCATAAAATTATTAAAAATTTTAAAAAATTTTTAAATGATTTTCTCGACGTTTTAGGATGTTTTACGACTTTTAAAATTTTAAAAATTTTAAAAATTTTTTTTAAATATTTAAAAATTTTAAAAGTCTTAAAACATCCTAAAGCGTTGAGAAAATCATGTAAAAAATTTTAAAAATTTTAATAATTATTATGAATTTTAAAACTTGGAAAAATTTTTAAAAAAAAATTTTAAAAATTTTAAAATTTTAAAAGTCTTAAAACTTCCGAAAACGTAAAAAAAATCATGTTAGAAATTTTAAAAATTTTAATATAAAAATTTTAAAAAATCATTTTTAAAATTTATATTTTTATTTGATTTGCAAAAAAATTTTTTTTATAAATCGGCTTTATTTTGCGTTTTCCAATCGATTTACACTAAGAAATTCAACTTTGAAGCATTTTTGCACCGTTAAATGAGGTTCAATAATAAAATCTTTTTTGGAAGTTATTTACTGAAAATTACGTTTAAATGCGGTAAAAACTTGATTTTATCAATTCGAATTTTTTTCGATGCTAATTTGCTTGTCAAAGGTAAAAACCATTTTTTTACCGTATATAAACGAAATTTGCAGTTAATAACTTCGAAAAAAGATTTTATTATTGAACCTCGTTTAACGGTGCAAAAATGCTTCAAAGTTGAATTTCTTAGTGTAAATCGTTTGGAAAACGCAAAATAAAGCCGATTTATTAAAAAAAATTTTTTTGCAAGTCAAGTAAAAATACTAATTTTAAAAATGATTTTTTAAAATTTTTAAATCATTAATATTTTTAAAAAATTTTTAACATGATTTTTTTAAAGTTTTAGGTAAGTCTTTAAAAATTTAAAAATTTTAAAAATTATTCTTAAAAATTGTTCTATGTTTTAAAAATTATTTTTAAAATTTTTTCTACGTTTTGAAAATTCATATATTAATACGAGTTTTTTTCAATGCAAATTTACATGTCAAACGTTTAAATCAAGTTTTTTTGACCGTATTTAAACGAAATTTCCAGTAAATAACTTCGAAATAAGATTATATTATTAAATCTCATTTAACGGTGCAAAAATGCTCAAAGTTGAATTTCTTAGTGTAAATCGATTGGAAAACGCAAAATAAAGCCGATTTATTAAAGAAAAATTATTTTGCAAGTCAAATAAAAATATTATTTTAAAAATGATTTTTTAAAATATTAAAATTTTTAACATTTTTAACATGATTTTTTTTGCGTTTTAGGATGTTTTAAGACTTTTAAAATTTTTAAATTTTTTTAATTTCTTTTAAAAATTTTTCCAAGTTTTTAAAAAATCATAAAATTATTAAAGATTTTAAAAAATTTTCAAATTTTTTTCTCGACGTTTTAGGATGTTTTAAGACTTTTAAAATTTTAAAATTTTTAAAATTTTTTTTTAAAAATTTTAAAATTTTAAAAGTCTTAAAACATCCTAAAACGTAAAAAAATCATGTTAGAAATTTTAAAAATTTTAATATTATAAAAATTTTAAAAAATCATTTTTAAAATTATTATTTTTATTTGATTTGCAAAAAAATTTTTTTTAATAAATCGGCTTTATTTTGCGTTTTCCAATCGATTTACACAAAGAAATTCAACTTTGAAGCATTTTTGCACCGTTAAATGAGGTTCAATAATAAAATCTTTTTTGGAAGTTATTTACTGAAAATTACGTTTAAATGCGGTAAAAACTTGATTTATCAATTCGAATTTGTTTCAATGCTAATTTGCTTGTCAAAGATAAAAACCATTTTTTTACCGTATATAAACGAAATTTGCAGTTAACAACTTCGAAAAAAGATTTTATTATTGAACCTCATTTAACGGTGCAAAAATGCTTCAAAGTTGAATTTCTTAGTGTAAATCGTTTGGAAAACGCAAAATAAAGCCGATTTATTAAAGAAAAATTTTTTTGCAAGTCAAGTAAAAATACTAATTTTTAAAATGATTTTTTAAAATTTTTAAATCATCAATATTTTTAAAAAATTTTTAATATTGTTTTTTTAACGTTTTAGGATGTTTTAAGTCTTTAAAAATTTTAAAATTTTAAAAATTATTCTCAAACATTTTTCTATGTTATAAAAATTATTTTTAAAATTTATTCTAAGTTTTGAAAATTCATATATTAATACGAGTTTTTTTTAATGCAAATTTACTAGTTTAAATCAAGTTTTTCAATAATAAAATCTTTTTTCGAAGTTATTAACTGCAAATTTCGTTTATATACGGTAAAAAAATAGTTTTTACCTTTGTCAAGCAAATTAGCATCGAAAAAAATTCGAATTGATAAAATCAAGTTTTTACCGCATTTAAACGTAATTTTCAGTAAATAATTTCCAAAAAAGATTTTATTATTGAACCTCATTTAACGGTGCAAAAATGCTTCATAGTTGAATTTCTTAGTGTAAATCGATTGGAAAACGCAAAATAAAGCCGATTTATTAAAAAAAAATTTTTTTGCAAATCAAATAAAAATAATAATTTTAAAAATGATTTTTTTAAATTTTTATATTAAAATTTTTAAAATTTCTAACATGATTTTTTTTACGTTTTAGGAAGTTTTAAGACTTTTAAAATTTTAAAATTTTTAAAATTTTTTTTAAAAATTTTTCTAAGTTTTTAAAAATTCATAAAAATTATTAAAAATTTTAAAAGATTTTTACATGATTTTCTCAAATTTTAGGACGTTTTAAGACTTTTAAAATTTTAAACTTGTTAAAATTTTTTTTTAAAATTTTTCTAAGTTTTAAAATTCATAAAAATTATTAAAATTTTTAAAAATTTTTACATGATTTTCTCAACGTTTTAGGATGTTTTAAGACTTTTAAAATTTTTAAATTTTTAAAAAAAATTTTAAAATATTTTAAAATTTTTAAAGTCTTAAAACATCCTAAAACGTCGAGAAAATCATTTAAAATTTTTTTAAAATTTTTAATAATTTTATGAATTTTTAAAAATTTGGAAAAATTTTTAAAAGAAATTCAGAAAATTTAAAAATTTTTAAAGTTTTAAAACATCCTAAATACCAAAAAAAATCATGTTAAAAATGTTAAAAATTTTAATATTTTAAAAATTTTAAAAAATCATTTTTAAAATAATATTTTTATTTCACTTGCAAAAAAATTTTTCTATAATAAATCGGCTTTATTTTGCGTTTTCCAATCGATTTACACTAAGAAATTCAACTTTGAAGCATTTTTGCACCGTTAAATGAGATTCAATAATATAATCTTATTTCGAAGTTATTTACTGGAAATTACGTTTAAATACGGTAAAAACTTGATTTAAACGTTTGACATGAAAATTTGCATTGAAAAAAACTCGTATTAATATATGAATTTTCAAAACTTAGAATAAATTTTAAAAATAATTTTTAAAACTTAGATAAATTTTTAAGAATAATTTTTAAAATTTTAAAATTTTTAAAGACTTAAAACATCCTAAAACGTTAACAAAATCATGTTAAAAATTTTTTAAAAATATTAATGATTAAAAAATTTTTAAAAATCATTTTTAAAATTGGTATTTTTACTTGATTGGCAAAAAAATTTTTTTTAAATAAATCGGCTTTATTTTGCGTTTTCCAAACGATTTACACTAAGAAATTCAACTTTGAAGCATTTTTGCACCGTTAAATGAGGTTCAATAATAAAATCTTTTTTCGAAGTTATTAACTGCAAATTTCGTTTATATACGGTAAAAAAATGGTCTTTACCTTTGACAAGCAAATTAGCATTGAAACAAATTCGAATTGATAAATCAAGTTTTTACCGCAATTAAACGTAATTTTCAGTAAATAACTTCCAAAAAAGATTTTATAATTGAACCTCATTTAACGGTGCAAAAATGCTTCAAAGTTGAATTTCTTAGTGTAAATCGATTGGAAAACGGAAAATAAAGCCGATTTATTAAAAAAAAATTTTTTTGCAAATCAAATAAAAATAATAATTTTAAAAATGATTTTTTAAAATTTTTATAATATTAAAATTTTCAAAATTTCAAACATGATTTTTTTTTACGTTTTAGGAAGTTTTAAGACTTTTAAAATTTTTAAATATTTAAAATTTTTTTTTTTAAATTTTTCTTTTTTAAAATTCATAAAAATTATTAAAATTTTTTACATGATTTACTCAACGTTTTAGGATGTTTTAAGACTTTTAAAATTTTAAAATTTTTAAAAATTTTTTTAAAAATTTAAAAATTTTAAGTCTTAAAACATTTTTAAATTTTTAAAAAAAATTTTTAAAAATTTTAAAATTTTAAAAGTCTTAAAACATCCTAAAACGTCGAGAAAATCATTTAAAAATTTTTTAAAATTTTTAATAATTTTAAGAATTTTTAAAAACTTGGAAAAATTTTTAAAAGAAATTAAGAAAATTTAAAAATTTTAAAAGTCTTAAAACATCCTAAAACGCAAAAAAAAATCATGTTAAAAATGTTAAAAATTTTAATATTGTAACAAAACTCGTTGGTAACTTTGGTAAATATTTTTATTTATCTATTCTTTCACAACAGTGACAACCGTTTACATGCTTTGGACAATTATTGTTCCTCACTTTATTTTCACTGTTCGCTTTTTCTCTATTTTCCGTTGGTCAGTTTTGCTTGACCGTTGATCAGTTTTTGTTGACCAACACTTCGTCACTACTTGACCACTGCTTGACAACTATGTGTCCACCATATGTCTGTGGTACGTATATTGTTCACTGGGTCCACTATATGTCTGTGGTGATTGTATTTATTTGCCACCTGCAGATATCTTCCACACTGTCTGTCACTTTGCACCTGAAGATTATCTGCACTTAATCACTCGAAGATCTCGTCTGTCACTCGCAAATATCTTCCACACTGTTTGTCACTTGGTACTGGAAGATTATTTGCACTAGGTCAATCGAAGAACTTTTAAATCGCTGGTGGTATATTTATTTCCCGTTGCACTTTTCACGTCTGCTCTCGTTGAGAATGTATACGTGACTCTGGTGTTTCATTCTTGCTCTTGCTTATATGAACTTTCCTGTTCATTTCACATCCATGGTGGCGGGTTTTCTTATTGTTGTCAACCAGAATATTTCCTCGCGCTCAAGGCTGCGTGATCCATGTTAAGCCAACGAATCAAGGCTGCAACCAGCCTGCTTAGATTCGTTACAATATTTTAAAAATTTTAAAAAATCATTTTTAAAATAATATTTTTATTTGACTTGCAAAAAATTTTTTCTATAATAAATCGGCTTTATTTTGCGTTTTCCAATCGATTTACACTAAGAAAAACTTTGAAGCATTTTTGCACCGTTAAAAGAGATTCAATAATATAATCTTATTTCGAAGTTATTTACTGGAAATTACGTTTAAATACGGTAAAAACTTGTTTAAACGTTTGACATGTAAATTTGCATTGAAAAAACTCGTATTAATACATGAATTTTCAAAACATAGAATAAATTTTAAAAATAATTTTTAAAACTTAGAAAAATTTTTAAGAATAATTTTTAAAATTTTTAAAGACTTAAAACATCCTAAAACGTTAAAAAAATCATGTTAAAAATTTTTTAAAAATATTAATGATTAAAAAATTTTAAAAAATCATTTTTAAAATTAGTATTTTTACTTGACTTGCAAAAAAATTTTTTTTTAATAAATCGGCTTTATTTTGCGTTTTTCAAACGATTTACACTAAGAAATTCAACTTTGAAGCATTTTTGCACCGTTAAATGAGGTTCAATAATAAAATCTTTTTTCGAAGTTATTAACTGCAAATTTCGTTTATATACGGTAAAAAAATGGTTTTTACCTTTGACAAGCAAATTAGCATTGAAACAAATTCGAATTGATAAAATCAAGTTTTTACCGCATTTAAACGTCATTTTCAGTAAATAACTTCCAAAAAAGATTTTATTATTGAACATCATTTAACAGTGCAAAAATGCTTCAAAGTTGAATTTCTTAGTGTAAATCGATTGGAAAACGCAAAATAAAGCCGATTGATTAAATAAAAATTTTTTTGCAAATCAAATAAAAATAATAATTTTAAAAATGATTTTTTAAAATTTTTCTATTAAAATTTTTAAAATTTCTAACATGATTTTTTTTACGTTTTAGGAAGTTTTAAGACTTTTAAAATTTTAAAATTTTTAAAATTTTTTTTAAAAATTTTTCTAAGTTTTTAAAAATTCATAAAAATTATTAAAAATTTTAAAAGATTTTTACATGATTTTCTCAACGTTTTAGGATGTTTTAAGACTTTTAAAATTTTTAAATTATTAAAAATTTTTTTTAAAAATTTAAAAATTTTAAAAGTCTTAAAACATCCTAAAACGTTGAGAAAATCATGTAAAAAATTTTAAAAATTTTAATAACTTTTATGAATTTTTTTAAAACTTAGAAAAATTTCAAAAAAAAATTTCAAAAATTTTAAAATTTTAAAAGTCTTAAAACATCCTAAAACGTTGAGAAAATCATGTAAAAATCTTTTAAAATTTTTAATAATTTTTATGAATTTTTAAAAACTTAGAAAAATTTTTAAAAAAAATTTAAAAAATTTTAAAATTTTTAAAAATAATTTTTAAAACTTAGAAAAATTTTTAAGTATAATTTTTAAAATTTTAAATTTTTAAAGACTTAAAACATCCTAAAACGTTAAAAAAATCATGTTAAAAATTCTTTAAAAATATTATTGATTAAAAAATTTTAAAAAATCATTTTTAAAATTAGTATTTTTACTTGACTTGCAAAAAAATTTTTTTTTATTAAATCGGCTTTATTTTGCGTTTTCCAATCGATTTACACTAAGAAATTCAACTCTGAAGCATTTTTGCACCGTTAAATGAGGTTCAATAATAAAATCTTTTTTGAAAGTTATTTACTGAAAATTACGTTTAAATGCGGTAAAAACTTGATTTATCAATTCGAATTTGTTTCAATGCTAATTTGCTTGTCAAAGGTAAAAACCATTTTTTTACCGTATATAAACGAAATTTGCAGTTAATAACTTCGAAAAAAGATTTTATTATTGAACCTCATTTAACGGTGCAAAAATGCTTCAAAGTTGAATTTCTTAGTGTAAATCGTTTGGAAAACGCAAAATAAAGCCGATTTTTAAAAAAAAAATTTTTTTGCAAGTCAAGTAAAAATGCTAATTTTAAAAATGATTGTTTAAAAGTTTTTAATCATTATTATTTTTAAAAAATTTTTAACATGATTTTTTTAACGTTTTAGGATGTTTTAAGTCTTTAAAAATTTTAAAATTTTAAAAATTATTCTTAAAAATTTATCTAAGTTTTAAAAATTATTTTTAAAATTTATTCTAAGTTCCGAAAATTCATATATTAATACGAGTTTTTTCAATGCAAATTTTCATGTCAAACGTTTAAATCAAGTTTTTACCGTATTTAAACGTAATATCCAGTAAATAACTTCGAAATAAGATTATATTATTGTATCTCATTTAACGGTGCAAAAATGCTTCAAAGTTGAATTTCTTAGTGTAAATCGATTGGAAAACGCAAAATAAAGCCGATTTATTATAGAAAAATTTTTTTGCAAGTCAAATAAAAAAATAATTTAAAAATGATTTTTTAAAATTTTAAAAATATTAAAATTTTTAACATTTTTAACGTGATTTTTTTTGGGTTTTAGGATGTTTTAAGACTTTTAAAATTTTCTTAGTGTAAATCTAACGGAAAACTCAAAATAAAACCAATTTTTAAAAAAAAATTTTTTTTGCAATTTAAATAAAAATTTTAATTTTAAAAATGATTTTTTAAAATTTTAAGATTATTAAAATTTTTAACATGATTTTTTTGACGTTTTAGGATGTTTTAAGACTTTTAAAATTTTAAAATTTTAAAAATTTTTTTTTTAAATTTTTTCTAAGTTTTAAAAAATTATAAAAATTATTAAAATTTTATACATGATTTACTCAACGTTTTAGGATGTTTTAAGACTTTTTAAATTTTTAAATTCTTAAAAAAATTTTTAAAGTTTTAAAAAATAACTTAAAAATTTGATTTATTTTTTTATTCAGTTAACGTTTGGGTAGACCCCTAGATTATTTAAGACCTAAACGTTACAGGATGTTTTAAGACTTTTAAAATTTTAAAATTTTTATAATTTTTTTTTTTAATTTTTATAAACTTTAAAAATTCATAAAAATTATTAAAATTTTTAAATATTTTTACATGACTTTCTTAACGTTATAGGATGTTTTAAGACTTTAAAAATTTTTAAATTTAAAAAAATTTTTTTAAAATTTTTTCAATGTTTTAAAAATTCATTAATCAATACATGTCAAACGTAAAAAACATTT
The DNA here is from genome assembly GCA_039654895.1 of Mongoloraphidia duomilia. Classification (NCBI taxonomy): domain Eukaryota; kingdom Metazoa; phylum Arthropoda; class Insecta; order Raphidioptera; family Raphidiidae; genus Mongoloraphidia; species Mongoloraphidia duomilia. The sequence continues at coordinate 42,602,876 of CM077517.1, read as the reverse complement.
TTTTACCGTATTTAAACGTAATATGCTGTAAATAACTTCGAAAAAAGATTTTATTATTGAACCATATTTAACGGTGCCAAAATGCTTCAAAGTTGATTTTCTTAGTGTAAATCGATTGGAAAACGCAAAATAAAGCCGATTTATTAAAAAAAACTTTTTTGCAAGTCAAATAAAAATTTGAATTTTAAAAATGATTTTTTAAGATTTATAATATTTTTAAAATTTTTAACTTGATTTTTTTAACGTTTTAGGATGTTTTAAGGCTTTTAAATTTTTCAAATTTTTTTTTTTTAATTTTTCTAGGTTTGTGATAAGACGAGTATTTTGGCTTCCTTCTGACGTAGATAAGCTGACTATAGAAAATAAATTTCATTTTTTTATAAGTTGTGAGCTTTGCAGGTTGCGCTCTTGTTGCCTAGTCTTGACTCCCACCTGTTAATTATAATTAAAAAAAAAACAGAAAACTGGGAAAATTGGTCATTTCCGTACCGTGCACTGACTGCAGGTGGTAAAAGTTTGGGCCCATTTGAATATTCTAAGAATCCCCAGAGAATGTACAGTCAGTGGGCGATTCGGCAATGAAGTTAAAGTAAAAAAAAAATCAAATCGAGAAATAATAATTTTATTATATATTCTAAGAAGCATAAAAATACTGTACAATAAAGAACTTGAACAGCTGTTTCGAAATTGCGTAATATTTACAGAAAGTCGGTCAAGGTTGAAGAGATAGGTTAGTGTAGGGAAGATTTGACTCAACCAATTTTTAGGTTGGTAACATCGCACCTAAGTACACAAAACCGGCGAATGCCGAAAATAAACGAACTGCCGTTTGGACAGTGTGAAAGTGAAAAGAAAAATATTTACAATTATAATTAAATAATGAATAAGTATTCAGTCTATAAATGGTTTAAATTAAAGAAAGATAAATTGGATCAATACATTACCATATACCGGAGTTATTTTTTATACTAATAACATAATTAGGAAGTTTCCCTTTTTTATTTTTTTGGTCTAAATCATAGTTCTAAAAATTATAAAATTAATAGCGGAAGAATTTTTGAAATATCTTTAAAAACAACAAAGTTATGCTACTTCAAAGTTTGAATTGACAGTTCTCCAAGAAATTCCGTTTTTAGTCCGGGTGACGTCACGCGGCACGATATTTTTAAAAGTTATTTTCAATTTGTATGTGTGGTAATTTAACATGGTAACTTCCGATAAATCTCTTTCTATAAACTAGAAAATTGTTATGGAAACACTAAAAACAAACCAGTTGATGACGGAAAATATTGACATATTTAAATTTTTGACAGTTAATTTTAATTTAATATAAATAGAAAAGTCTGTATTACAACAAAATAGTTACTAAGTAACTTAGATTCTAATTACTCACAAAGCTAAAAAACAGCAAACTTGTACCGCGTGACGTCATATTAAAAAATCAGTTTCGTTTGCGACCCCACGTACAAGAAATTGAATATCTCCGTTGAAATTAAAGATATCAAAATAATTCTTTCAGAATTTTTAAAGTTATCTTTATTATAATGATGTGACAGTATCATAATTAGTATTTTCGTCCAATGGAAACTTCCTAATTAATATGAATTGGATGCGACAGACCAAGGTATGTGTTTACGTCAAACTAACCCATTTTCGTTGTAATAACTCCAAAGTTCATTAAACTTAAGAGCTAAAATAGAATCTTGGAAAATTGTTCGTGGAACTCAAAAACACGTCTGATCGCCATAAGGCTCCATTCGATCTCTGTCAAAAAATTTGTTTATATTGTCTCGTTGCCGTGGTAGGTTAATTGTTAGCGACACAAAAAATGTTTTCACTTAAAACCGTTAATCACAGCTGCACTAATCACTCAGTGTTTATTTAAATATTTTCAAAATCGAGCCGGACCTTATTGTATTTGAGAGAACCAAAGAAGTAAAAGAAATATAATAAAGTAGATTAAGGTTATAAAATAGGAAAAATTTGTGATGAAAAGGCTACATCATCACAGTCACCACCACCTTGGGGGAATTTCCTTTAAATATTTAATTAATAAGCTTAACCGATAGTTAATAAAGAAATATGACAGTTAAGAAGGCACATTGTTGCCTCGTCACAACACAAAAGGTTGATGACCTTTAACTGAACAATAAACAACTACAAAAATTATTTACAGATATCGACAGTTTAATTTACCTAAAATTAAATAGAATTCATAGGAGAAAAATTTTGGAGCATACAAGTAATTCAAGAATTACAAGGCGCGATATTCATGTAGGTACTGTGTGTAAACGGTTTCATTGAACATAGGGAAAATAACACTGAGAAGATTTATAGTTTTGTAGTAGGCTATGAGCCATAAGACCTAATATAAATATGTATTGGATTACATAGAAAAAATAGTACAGTGAATTTTTTAAACAATTTTCCATAGCAACGGTTGACTATTAAGCGTTACTCGGAACCGGCTAAATAAAAAAGTCATGATGTGTCGTAAGACACCCGACAGAAGCTATGCTTTTTACGCATTGTATATAAAACCGAATTTATCAAAGATATAAATAATACAATTAAAAAGTTATTATTTGATCGCCAATTTGAAATCTGACGCCATTTTATTTTTTTGTCTTATTAAATTCTCAAATATCAATTTTCAAAAGGATCGGATAATTTTTACAAAGAAATATATACCTATGACCGCCATTTTGAAATATGACATCATTTTATTTTTTTGTGTCCTATAAAACTCGCAAATATTAATTTTCAAAGGGATCGGATAATTTTTACAAAAAAGTACATATTATGGCCGCCATTTTGAAATCTGACGTCATTTTATTTTTTTATGTCTTATGAAACTCTCAAATATCAATTTTCAAAAGGATCGGATAATTTTTGCAAAGGAGTACTACATATTTCCGCCAATTTGAAATATGACGCTATTTTATTTTTTTGTGTCCTATGAAACTTTCAAATACCGATTTTCAAAAGGATCGGATAATTTTTACAAAAAAGTATATATGGCCGCCAATTTGAAATCTGACGTCATTTTATTTTTTTGTGACCTAAGAAACTCTCAAATATCAATTTTCAAATTGATCGGATAATTTTTACAAAAAAGTACATACGGCCGCCATTTTGAAATCTGACGTCATTTTATTTTTTTGTGTCCTATGAAGCTCTCAAATATCAATTTTCAAAAGGATCGTATAATTTTTAGAAAGGAGTTCTACATATTTCCGCCATTTTGAAATCTGACATCATTTTATTTTTTTGTGTCCTATAAAACTCGCAAATATCAATTTTCAAAAGGATCGGATAATTTTTACAAAAAAGTATATATGGCCGCCATTTTGAAATCTGACGTAATTTTACTTTTTTGTGTTCTATGAAACTCTCAAATATCAATTTTCGAAAGGATCTGATAATTCTTACAAAAAAGTATATATGGTCGCCATTTTGAAATCTGACACCATTTAATTTTTTTGTGTGCTATAAAACTCTCAAATATTAATTTTCAAAAGTATCGGATAATGTTTACAAAAAAGTACATATGGCCGCCATTTTGAAATCTGACGCCATTTTATTTTTTTGTGTCCTATAAAACTCTCAAATATTAATTTTCAAAAGGATCTAATAATTTTTAGTGTGCTTTATTTCCTTAGTCTGATTTTATTACATTTATCCGAAACGTTACCGGAGAAAGACCTTTTGCCTGTGAAAATTCAAAAGTACGATTTGCACCCGGACGAAACTCGGGCCGGTCAGCTGGTTACCATAATATTGTATTGTCACCGGAGCTACACATGTGTGCAAAATTTCAACTCAATCGGATCATGGGAAGTGGGTAAAAATTCAAAAGTACGATTTACACCCGGACGAAAGCCGGGCCGGTCAGCTAGTTACCATAATATTGTATTGTCACCGGAGCTACACATGTGTGCAAAATTTCAACTCAATCGATCGCAAGATTTGTAACAAATATACGGGATCAAGCTAAATAAAACCACCGTTTAAAAACAAAGCATCTACTACCTACTTATTTTTGCGTGATGCCAGAACATACGTTTTTATTTGAGAATCAGTTCGGTTGCTTTTGCGTGATGCCAGAATATTTTAAAACTCGCAGTCGCATAAGAAGTTATTTACTTGAAAAAAAATCATGTAAATCGGATCAGTGGTTCTCGAGTTATAAGCTTACAAAGGGACATAGAGACAGAGAAAGTCAAATTGTTCGGGAAGGTATGATGAACGTCGAGAAATTTTGGTCCGATCCGATCGAAGTCGATAATTAGTTACACGTCATTTTAACTCAGTAGGCCAGGGTTTTTAAACTTAAATTCAAACATCAACAGTCAAAAAATTGAATAACTATATTGAAATAATGCAATATAAGACAGAGCATACGCTATCTTCCAATATCCATATCACACTGTGCAACAGACAAGGACAACCGAAACAAGTTCGCGATTTATTAGATAAAGTCGCATTTATTTAGTTTAATAATCATATAAATCTGTATAAAAAAACTGTTTTGACACAATATTATACATGAAATCTATCTAAAATTTTCTGCTCTTTCGTTTAAGACAGGTTTCGAATCGATCTGACTTAATTTGAGCAAACTATAAGCAAAAAACACCGTTTTTTCTAATTTGCTCCCCTCTGGGGCCAAAATTCAAAAATAGGGCGACGTTAGGATCAAATAGACCCCGAGAGGAATCGAACAAAAAAAAGTTTTTGAAAATTGGTTCATCCGTTTGGGCTGTACGCGTGACACAAAAAAGCGTGACAGATTCACAGATTCACAGACGTACAGACAAAGCGAGTGTATATAGGCGCTTCTAGCTTCGCTAAGATCGCGCCTAAAAACTGGTCAAAAGCCAAAAGGAAATGAGAAATTAACCAGAATCTAACTTTGCTATGGAAAGCAGAGCACCATTAGAATTGTAATAAACTTATAGGAATAAGTTAACAGAATATTGGAATATTCCGAAGGGAGACTTAAACTAAACTTAAAACTAAGGAATGGATTATTTAATTCAAACGACAATTGGAATTGTCGACAATGAAAAGGAAAACAAACACACGTGTTCAGAAGTTTGACAGATGTCAGCTGTCAAAATGACTTATTAATAATAACAATAGGTTAGTTCATGTCAAGTATTTATAACATTTTTAAGTGTTCAATATGGGTTTTAAACACTTCTCCCGTGACTGGGTCTTTAATTTCACAACTTACTGGGCTAGTGAATTTGGTAATAATTTTAGGGGAGCTATAGCGAGGAAGAAACTTTAAATGATAACCAGGTTTCATTTTCTGGTAATGAAGACGCTGAACGACTTGATTTCCAATTGCGAACTTGGTAAGAATTGAATTGAATTGTAGATTATAGACGCTCGACAACAGAGGTCATTAGCGTCTAAAAATAAAAAAGTAAACAAAAGAAAACCAAAAACAATAAAACCAAAGCAAAATCAATACAAAAACAAAAGTTGACATACAACAAAATAAAATCTAATAGCTACAAATACAATGTGTCATATAAAATAATGTAGTGATATAAAGAAAAAACCATTTAGGCTGTAAAAGGGCCTAAATGTATACAAATAAATAAAATCAAATAAACCGGTCAAGACCGGTTTCTTTTAAAAATCGAAACAGCAGATCGACATTGTCAGGATCATTTCCTAAAACAACCGACAGATCACCTGACAATCCGCTCTGCTGTCGTGTGTCCCTAAACTGGACACACTCTATTAAAATATGCGAAACGGTAACACGAGTGTCACACGTTTCACAGAGGGGCGGTTCCTCACGAGCCATCAAAAAACCATGTGTAAGTCTACAGTGACCTATGCGCAGCCGTGTAAGGACCACTTCCTCCCACCTGGAGGGACGGAAAGATGTGAACCATGGGTCAACTGTAGATTTTATAAATTTTAATTTGTTTTCATCGACAGCACTCCATTCATCCTTCCAGAGCTGCTGAACGGCTGAAATCAGTACGCTCTTGAGGTCGTCACCGATAACGCAAAATACACTCTGACCGTTATTTGCAGCGTCCTTAGCTGCAGTGTCAGCTAGTTCATTGCCAGCGATTCCCATGTGGCCGGGAACCCAACAAAACCGGACAGTGGTTCCACCTCTTTTCAAAGTGTACAATTTGTCCTGAATTAAACAAATAAGAGGGTGGCTGGGATAGGAACGCTGCAATGCCTGAAGAGCACTCAAAGAGTCGCTGCAAATAACATATTTGTGTGGACCGTGCACATGTCTCAAGGCCTGCAAAATTGCATATAACTCTGCAGTAAAAATACTGCACTCTTGAGACAACCTGTATCCAACACTGGCGTTATCGGTGACAAATGCGCAACCAACTCGGTTGAGAGACTTCGAGCCATCCGTGTAAACGGAACGGTAGTCTCGATTCTGATCCAGCCATGCCAGGAAAAGCTGGCGATAGAGCTCTGGAGTTGTTGTATTTCGAGGATGAATGGAAAGTGACATATCGATGACGGGCTGAGGAATAAGCCACGGGGGCACAGAATTACGGCCTACTTTAAGAGTTCTAGGAAGCGCCAAGTGAAGTTCATCTAAAAGAAGATTCAACCTGATACCGAGAGGACGTGTTGCATTTCTTCTCCGTCTATACAGAGAAGAAAAACGAGGTTGAAATACGCAACTGTAAGTTGGGTGATCAGGTTGACTACGGAGCTTAGATACGTAGGATAGCATATTGCGTTTCCGCCGGATGTTCAGCGGAGGCTCTCCGCATTCAGCGGCTATGCTAACAACAGGACTCGATCGAAACGCTCCGGTTGACAATCGGATTCCGGCGTGATGAACAGCGTTTAACGTCCTGATGTACGACTCACGCGCTGAGTCGTACACGATGCTACCGTAATCCAATTTAGACCGTACGACTGCACGATAAATTCGCAGCAAAACCGTACGGTCTGCACCCCACGTGGTACTGGATAAAATTTTTAAAATATTAAGGGAAGACGTCGACTTCCTCTTTAAAATATTAAAATGAGCCTTCCAATTTAACGACCGGTCAAAAGTGAGTCCTAAAAATCGGGCAGTATCTTGCACAGATATGAGCGTATTATAAAGATATAAGAATGGTTCCTGATAACAACTACGAATGCGGCAAAAGTGCACACACTGGGTTTTTCCAACGGAAAATTTAAACCCATTGTTAGTTGTCCAGTTCTGGATGCTATTAATGGCCAGCTGCAAATGACGTTGTGCAGTACGAATGTACTTTGACGAACAGTAGATCGCCAAGTCGTCAACATAGAGCGATGACTCTACAGACGATGGAATGCTGTCAATTATGCCATTAATAGCGATGGAAAATAAGGTGACGCTAAGAACCGAACCCTGTGGAACACCATTCTCCTGTGCAAAGACACTAGACAAAGTGTTGCCGATACGGACTTGGAAGTAACGCTCCAATAAAAAATTATTAATAAAATTCCCAAGATGTCCTCTAATACCCCAATTGTGTAATGTTCGGAGTATCCCGTACCGCCATGTAGTGTCGTAAGCCTTTTCTAGGTCGAAAAAGACCGCTATCAAGTGCTGTTTGTTAAGAAAGGCGTCCTGTATTGCGGACTCCAGCCTGACTAAATGATCCATCGTCGAACGGTGCTTCCGAAAGCCACACTGGGCATTCGTGATCAATCGTCTGGATTCAAGAATCCAAACCAATCGTCGGTTGATCATACGTTCGAGAAGTTTTGACAAACAGCTAGTCAGTGAAACAGGACGATAACTTGATGCTTGTTTTCGGTCTTTACCGGGCTTCAACAACGGCACTACAATAGAATTACACCAAGCGGTAGGAAACGTATTGGTGTACCATATTAAATTATACATCTTGAGAAGGAATATAGATCCGGAGGGAGGTAGCTTTTTCAAAAATTGGTAATGGATATCGTCAGATCCTGGAGAAGTATCATGGCAATCATGCAAACTCGACTGTAGTTCCCACGAGGAGAAAGGTGCATTGTAGTTCTCCTCATTTTGTGAGGAAAAGTTTAATGCAACTTGTTCTGCTTGATTTTTCTGAGCAGAAAAACTCTCTAAGTAGTTTGCAGAACTCGAAACTTCTGCATAGCATGAACCCATGTGATCAGCGACATCATCAGGCGACGTAATTATGTCATTTCCCATTACCAATCCAGAAATGTAATTGAAACTCTGTTTGCCAGAGATCCTCCGAATTTTCTCCCACACTTCGCGGGCGGGAGTAGAACTTCTTACAGTGGAAACAAACTCTCTCCATGACTGCTTCTTACTCTCTGCTATGATACGTCTGGCAATGGAACGCTTTTGCATGAAAAGTACACGATTTTCATCCGTCATATTATTTTTGAAGCGACGGAGAGCTTTACGACGTTCACGGATGGCATCCCGACAAGCCTGATTCCACCAGGGAACAGGCACACGTCGCGGTGTTGTTGACGTGCGTGGGACTGCAGCTAAAGCCGCCTCGATGACCGCATCCGTGAAATGCTCTACAGCAGCATCGACATTGCCAAAGTTCATTTCGCCGACATTTAACACTTGCTGAAAGTGTGACCAATTAGCGTCTTTTATTTTCCACTTCGGGGAGCGTTTTTCATCCACATGGAATGAAAGAAGACGACAAATGATTGGGAAATGGTCACTGCTACAAAGATCGGCATTTACTTCCCATTCACAGGATGGGGCGATAGAAGAAGAGCAGAGAGTAAGATCTATAGCGGAAAATGTCCCATTTGCAGCCGAGAAATGTGTATTGGAACCTGTGTTCAATACGACCAAGTTTTTATTCAGAATCAACGTCTCCATTAGCCTTCCACGAGCATCCACACGATTTGAACCCCAAGTGGGATTGTGGGCATTAAAATCCCCCATGATGATAAAGGGGCGTGGAAGTTGATCTATAAGAGATGCAATGGTTACAAGTGTCGGTTGTTCTGTTGGAGGAATGTATATTGAACACAAAGTTACCGGATTCGGCGCATATAGTCTGACAGCGATGACCTGTAAGTCAGATTGTAATGGGACATTTTCGGAAAACACATTGTTTCGGACTAAAACTGCCACTCCGCCACTGGCACGTTCCACGAATGGTTTATCTTTACGATAAATCGTAAAACCACGAAGAACCGGAGTGTTTGTGTCTTTCAAATGTGTTTCCTGTAAACTAATAGCAGTAGCATTATGATCATTAAGGAGGAGTTTTAATTCGCTGAAATGAATATAAAAACCGTTCATGTTCCACTGTAAGAAATTGAATGTGATAATTAGTGATAAGGAGCTACCTCATTTTTTTCCTCGCTGCATCAGACCGATGATGAGGAGGTCTGCTTATATTTTCGTCCATAGCAGAGTCTGCACTGCTGCTATGGTCGATGCGTGTCCTTGTTATAGTCATAGTATGACTATTATCCCGGTTCAAGATAACCTTAGTTTTCTTTACCGGAGATACATTTTTATTCTTGTTAACCGGAGATTTTACCGGTGATGTAATTTTCTTTACTGGCGATCTCGATCTATCTGGACTTTTTTTATTTTTATTTTTATTTTGTTTCTTGACAACAACTTTGGAACTGGATGGGGAAACTTCGGTTTGTGTAGACATGTCACATGTCTGTGTTGACATGTCTACTTTGACGACAGGAATGGCAGCAATGTTTGCAAAGGAACGTGTAAAAGAGGGGACAGTTTCACGATACTTGCGCTTGGCCTCTGCAAAAGAAATTTTTTCTGTTGTTCTTATTTCTTGTATCTTGAACTCCACTTTGTATTGTGGACATTCTCTAGATCTTGCAGAGTGGGTTCCGTCGCAATTAACGCAGTGAGATACCCTTTTGCACGGAATATCTTCATGCAAAGGTTGGCCGCAATTGTCACAGAGACTAGGAAAGCTACAGTTATTCTGTGAATGTCCAAACTTTTGACATTTATAGCAACGTAAGGGAGATGGTATATACTGACGTACTTTCAAAGAATAGAAGGCTGCTTTAATCGATGGCGGAGGCTGCGGTGTACAGAACGTAAGAATATGAGACGGTGTAGGTACTAATTGACCGTCTCTACGTGCGTGAATTCTGTATACGTCTGTAACACCTTGGTCTTTAAGTTCCTCTTTTATTGTTTCAACAGTACAGTTGAGCAGGTCAAAACAATAAATAATGCCCTTAGAGAAATTAAGCTGCTTATGCAGTTCTACTTTTACTGGTACGTCTGTGCACATGTCCACACCTTTTATATTTGTACATGCCAATACCTTATGAGCTTGATGCTGTGAAGCTGTTTCAATTAATAAACATCCATCACGCAACTTTTTAACACTTGGAAAAGTTCCAAACAAGCCATCAAGATGTTTATTAATGTAAAAGGGACTGTCGCCGTTGAAGTTTCCAGTTACCTTAGTCATTATCAAATATCTGTTACAAGGAGTAACATTCGCCAGATCATTACCAAATAATAAATTTAAATTGTCATCTTTACGCCCTCTCTTAGAGGGAGGGCTGGTTAAAGAGGGGAAATTTTCCATAATAATTTTATTATATTCATCAACCGTGCTCCCCGCCCACCACGGAGCCCAACAAGGGGACGATGACCGCAAACCGGTACAGAGCGCCAGGGCTACACGGTGATATAGTCAGCTCAAGAGACGGCGCCACTCCATCAAAAGACACTGGCTCACCCCGCCGGAATACTAAATAAACACGACGTTAGCCGATTGACTAGACTGGGTTAGGTCTAGCCGCCCGTTTACAGCGAAGCGGAGGCCAAAGCAGTGTGTTGGTGCACCCAGGCGAACCTCAACTGCCAGGATCCTCTTTTCCGCCTTACGGGTCACCGCGCACGGCAAACACGCAGGTGTACTATTAGGGACTACTACAAACAAAGGACAGCAACAAAGGTGTACCCATAACGGAGGGACAAGACCGCTAACAACAACAAAAGACGGAAGAACGGAAGAAGAAAAATGTTGCGACTGTCCTTCCTTCATAATAGTCCCTAAATGAATCACCCAGCCGGGTACACAACCGACTGGTGCGTGCTCGGGTTTCCCTGGGTTCGCCAATTCCCAAAGAACATTGTAATGTAATTGCGATAAACAACGACATTCCAATGTTCCCCCTGGGGGCAAACTTGGTAAGAGGGTTACGACCTTGATTATAATACTTAGCTTGCTTTTCATGAGAATGTTGTAGAATATCCCGTAATTGCTGAGGGGAAGGGGAAGATTCTTCATCCCAGAAAGAAGGCAAATTCCAGCGTCTATCTAATGGAAACAGAATATCACGACCGAGGAATATTTTGCAGGGAATATTCTTAATACTCGAATGATATGAGGTATTGTTACTTAACGTTAAGTGGTTTAACAATAAATCCCAGTTGCAGTGGTCGTCAAAATTTTGGTGCAGCATAATAGAAAGTGATGCACGCAAATTTTTAATTACTCTTTCAACCATGTTTGAACTTGGCTTATAAGGAGCACTATGAATCAGGTTGGAACCCCAAGAGGAACAAAATTCTCGAAATTTCTTTGAAACGAAGGATGAAGCGTTATCAGACACAATATTTCTTGGCGCGCCATAAGTTGAGAACGATTTATGGAGAGAATTAATAATCGCTGTAGAACTTGAATCAGGAATAGCGTAAGTTATTAACCATTTACTATACGAATCGAGAATAAGTAGGACGTATTTATTCCCTGAGTGGGATTGTATTACTGGTCCCATCAAGTCTATATAAATTTTATCCCAAACACCAACAGGGATTTGAGACGACATTACAACTTTGTCGGTCTGTTGATTTGATTTGTGACGATTACAAAGTAGACATTTTTTGACATAATCGCGCACTTCCACATACAGTTTTGGCCACCAAAAACGTCGCGATATGAGACGGTAAGTTTTAGCAACACCAGGATGACTGGCAAAGGTTGAATCGTGAAATTGTTTGAGAATTTCAAGTTTCATTGATTCAGGCAAAACAATTCGTCGGCTTTTCTTCTTTCTTCCCACTAACCGAACGAGGAGGTTCTCATGAACAGAAAAGTTTTTATGTAGAGTACCTTGAATTATTTCAGATTTCAGATGGCGAAATTCTGGTTCTTCATCTTGTAGATTGACGAGGTCGTGGATAGGATTTATTAAATTGATAACATGATTTAATTGGCTTGGACAAGCTGAGGTAATTGGCGAATCAGCAGCTGAAGACTCAGAGAATGGGCGAGACAAAAAATCAGCTGTACAGTTTTCTTTACCCCGGATATGTTCAACACGAAATTGAATTGAATTGAATTGTAGATTATAGACGCTCGACAACAGAGGTCATTAGCGTCTAAAAATAAAAAAGTAAACAAAAGAAAACCAAAAACAATAAAACCAAAGCAAAATCAATACAAAAACAAAAGTTGACATACAACAAAATAAAATCTAATAGCTACAAATACAATGTGTCATATAAAATAATGTAGTGATATAAAGAAAAAACCATTTAGGCTGTAAATGGGCCTAAATGTATACAAATAAATAAAATCAAATAAACCGGTCAAGACCGGTTTCTTTTAAAAATCGAAACAGCAGATCGACATTGTCAGGATCATTTCCTAAAACAACCGACAGATCACCTGACAATCCGACCTGCTGTCGTGTGTCCCTAAACTGGACACACTCTATTAAAATATGCGAAACGGTGACACGAGTGTCACACGTCTCACAGAGGGGCGGATCCTCACGAGCCATCAAAAAACCATGTGTCAATCTACAGTGACCGATGCGCAGCCGTGTAAGGACCACTTCCTCCCACCTGGAGGGACGGCAAGATGTGAACCATGGGTCAACTGTAGATTTTATAAATTTTAATTTGTTTTCATCGACAGCACTCCATTCATCCTTCCAGAGCTGCTGAACGGCTGAAATCAGAACGCTCTTGAGGTCGTCACCGATAACGCAAAACACGCTCTGGCCGTTATTTGCAGCGTCTTTAGCCGCAGTGTCAGCTAATTCATTGCCAGCGATTCCCATGTGGCCGGGAACCCAGCAAAACCGCACAGTGGTTCCACCTCTTTTCAAAGTGTACAATTTGTCCTGTATCAAACAAATCAGAGGATGGCTGGGGAAGGAACGCTGCAATGCCTGTAGAGCACTCAAAGAGTCGCTGCAAATAACATATTTGTGCGGACCGTGCACATGTCTCAAGGCCTGCAAGATTGCATATAACTCTGCAGTAAAAATACTGCACTCTTGAGACAACTTATATCCAACACTGGCGTTATCGGTGACGAATGCGCAACCAACTCGGTCGAGAGACTTCGAACCATCCGTGTAAACGGAACGATAGTCACGATTCTGATCCAGCCACGCCAGAAAAAGCTGGCGATAGAGCTCTGGAGTTGTTGAATTTCGAGGATGAATGGAAAGTGACATGTCGATGACGGGCTGAGGAATTAGCCACGGGGGCACAGAATTACGGCCGACTTTAAGAGTTCTAGGAAGCGCCAACGGAAGTTCATCTAGAAGAAGGGTCAACCTGATACCGAGAGGACGTGTTGCATTTCTTCTCCGTCTATACAGAGAAGAAAAACGAGGTTGAAATACGCAACTGTAAGTTGGGTGATCAGGTTGACTACGGAGCTTAGAGACGTAGGATAGCATATTGTGTTTCTGCCGGATGTTCAGTGGAGGCTCTCCGCATTCAGCGGCAATGCTAACAACAGGACTCGATCGAAACGCTCCGGTTGACAATCGGATTCCGGCGTGATGAACAGCGTTTAACGTCCTGATGTACGACTCACGCGCTGAGTCGTACACGATGCTACCGTAATCCAATTTAGACCGTACGACTGCACGATAAATTCGCAGCAAAACCGTACGGTCTGCACCCCACGTGGTACTGGATAAAATTTTTAAAATATTAAGGGAAGACGTCGACTTCCTCTTTAAAATATTAAAATGAGCCTTCCAATTTAACGACCGGTCAAAAGTGAGTCCTAAAAATCGGGCAGTATCTTGCACAGATATGAGCGTATTATAAAGATATAAGAATGGTTCCTGATAACAACTACGAATGCGGCAAAAGTGCACACACTGGGTTTTCTCAACGGAGAATTTAAACCCATTGTTAGTTGTCCAGTTCTGGATGCTATTAATGGCCAACTGCAGGTGACGTTGTGCAGTACGAATGTACTTTGACGAGCAGTAGATCGCCAAGTCGTCAACATAGAGCGATGACTCTACAGACGATGGAATGCTGTCAATTATGCCATTAATAGCGATAGAAAATAAGGTGACACTAAGAACCGAACCCTGTGGAACACCATTCTCCTGTGCAAAGACACTAGACAAAGTGTTGCCGATACGGACTTGGAAGTAACGCTCTAATAAAAAATTATTTATAAAATTCCCAAGATGTCCTCTGATACCCCAATTATGTAGTGTTCGGAGTATTCCATACCGCCATGTAGTGTCGTAAGCCTTTTCAAGGTCAAAAAAGACCGCTATCAAGTGTTGTTTGTTAATAAAAGCGTCCTGGATGGCGGACTCTAACCTGACTAGATGATCCATCGTCGAACGGTGCTTACGAAAGCCACACTGAGCATTCGTGATCAAATGTCTGGATTCAAGAATCCAAACCAGTCGTCGGTTGATCATACGTTCGAGAAGTTTTGACTTGAATTGAATTGAATTGTAGATTATAGACGCTCGACAACAGAGGTCATTAGCGTCTAAAAATAAAAAAGTAAACAAAAGAAACGCAAAAACAATAAAACCAAAGCAAAATCAATACAAAATCAAAAGTTGACACACAACAAAATAAAACCATAATAGGTACAAATACAATGTGTCATATAAAATAATGTAGTGATATAAAGAAAAAACCATTTAGGCTGTAAATGGGCCTAAATGTATACAAATAAATAAAATCAAATAAACCGTTCAAGACCGCTTTCTTTTAAAAATCGAAACAGCAGATCGACATTGTCAGGATCATTTCCTAAAACAACCGACAGATCACCTGACAATCCGATCTGCTGTCGTGTGTCCCTAAACTGGACACACTCTATTAAAATATGCGAAACGGTGACACGAGTGTCACACGTCTCACAGAGGGGCGGATCCTCACGAGCCATTAAAAAACCATGTGTCAATCTACAGTGACCGATGCGCAGCCGTGTAAGGACCACTTCCTCCCACCTGGAGGGACGGCAAGATGTGAACCATGGGTCAACTGTAGATTTTATAAATTTTAATTTGTTTTCATCGACAGCACTCCATTCATCTTTCCAGAGCTGCTGAACGGCTGAAATCAGAACGCTCTTGAGGTCGTCACCGATAACGCAAAACACGCTCTGGCCGTTATTTGCAGCGTCTTTAGCCGCAGTGTCAGCTAATTCATTGCCAGCGATTCCCATGTGGCCGGGAACCCAGCAAAACCGCACAGTGGTTCCACCTCTTTTCAAAGTGTACAATTTGTCCTGTATCAAACAAATCAGAGGATGGCTGGGGAAGGAACGCTGCAATGCCTGTAGAGCACTCAAAGAGTCGCTGCAAATAACATATTTGAGCGGACCGTGCACATGTCTCAAGGCCTGCAAGATTGCATATAACTCTGCAGTAAAAATACTGCACTCTTGAGACAACTTATATCCAACACTGGCGTTATCGGTGACGAACGCGCAACCAACTCGGTCGAGAGACTTCGAACCATCCGTGTAAACGGAACGATAGTCTCGATTCTGATCCAGCCACGCCAGAAAAAGTTGGCGATAGAGCTCTGGAGTTGTTGAATTTCGAGGATGAATGGAAAGTGACATGTCGATGACGGGCTGAGGAATTAGCCACGGGGGCACAGAATTACGGCCGACTTTAAGAGTTCTAGGAAGCGCCAACGGAAGTTCATCTAGAAGAAGGGTCAACCTGATACCGAGAGGACGTGTTGCATTTCTTCTCCGTCTATACAGAGAAGAAAAACGAGGTTGAAATACGCAACTGTAAGTTGGGTGATCAGGTTGACTACGGAGCTTAGAGACGTAGGATAGCATATTGCGTTTCCGCCGGATGTTCAGTGGAGGCTCTCCGCATTCAGCGGCTATGCTAACAACGGGACTGGATCGAAACGCTCCGGTTGACAAACGAATCCCAGCGTGATGAACAGCGTTTAACGTCCTGATGTATGACTCACGCGCCGAGTCGTACACAATGCTACCGTAATCCAATTTAGACCGTACGACTGCACGATAAATTCGCAGCAAAACCGTACGGTCTGCACCCCACGTGGTACTGGATAAAATTTTTAAAATATTGAGGGAAGACATCGACTTCCTCTTTAAAATATTAAAATGAGCCTTCCAATTTAGCGACCGGTCAAAAGTAAGTCCTAAAAACCGAGCAGTGTCTTGTACAGAAATCAAAGTGTCATATAGATATAAGAATGGTTCCTGATAACAACTACGAATACGGCAAAAGTGCACACACTGGGTTTTCCCAACGGAAAATTTAAACCCATTGTTGGTTGTCCAGTTCTGGATGCTATTAATGGCCAACTGCAGATGACGTTGTGCAGTACGAATATACTTTGACGAACAGTAGATCGCCAAGTCGTCAACGTAGAGCGAGGACTCTACAGACGATGGGATGCTGTCAATTATGCCATTAATAGCGATGGAAAAAAGAGTGACACTAAGAACCGAACCCTGTGGAACACCATTCTCCTGTACAAAGACACTAGACAAAGTGTTGCCGATACGGACTTGGAAGTAACGCTCCAATAAAAAATTACTTATAAAATTTCCAAGATGTCCTCTAATACCCCAATTGTGTAGTGTTCGGAGTATTCCGTACCGCCATGTAGTGTCGTAAGCCTTTTCAAGATCGAAAAAGACCGCTATCAAGTGCTGTTTATTAAGAAAGGAGTCCTGTATTGCAGACTCTAACCTGACTAGATGATCCATAGTTAAACGGTGCTTACGAAAGCCACACTGAGAATTCGTGATCAATCGTCTGGATTCAAGGATCCAAACCAATCGTCGGTTGATCATTCGTTCGAGGAGTTTTGACAAACAGCTAGTCAGTGAAACAGGACGATAACTTGATGCTTGTTTTCGGTCTTTTCCGGGCTTCAATAACGGCACTACAATAGAATTACACCAAGCGGTAGGAAACGTATTAGTGGACCAGATTAAATTATACATCTTGAGAAGGAATATAGATCCGGAGGGAGGTAGCTTTTTCAAAAATTGGTAATGGATATCGTCAGATCCTGGAGAAGTATCATGGCAATCATGCAAACTCGACTGTAGTTCCCACGAGGAGAAAGGTGCATTGTAATTCTCCTCATTTTGTGAGGAAAAGTTTAATGCAACTTGTTCTGCTTGGTTTTTCTGAGCAGAAAAATTCTCGAGATAGTTAGCGGAACTTGAAACTTTTGCATAGCATAAACCCATGTGATCGGCGACTTCTTCAGGCGCTGTAATTATGTCATTTCCCATTACCAATCCAGAAATATAATTAAAACTCTGTTTTCCAGAGATCCTCCGAATTTTCTCCCACACCTCGCGAGCGGGAGTATAACTTCTTACAGTGGAAACAAACTCACTCCATGACTGCTTCTTACTCTCTGCTATGATACGTCTGGCAATGGAACGCTTTTGCATGAAAAAGACCCGATTTTCATCCGTCATATTATTTTTGAAGCGACGTAGAGCTTTACGACGTTCACGGATGGCATCCCGACAAGCCTGATTCCACCAGGGAACAGGCACACGTCGCGGTGTTGTTGACGTGCGTGGGACTGCAGCTAAAGCCGCCTCGATGACCGCATCCGTGAAATGCTCTACGGCAGCATCAACATTGCCAAAGTTCATTTCGCCGATATCAAGCGCTTCTTGGAACCGTGACCAATCGGCTTCTTTAATTATCCACTTTGGGGAGCGTCTTTCATCCATATGGAACGAAAGAAGCCGACAGATGATTGGGAAATGGTCACTGCTACAAAGATCGGCATTTACTTCCCATTCACAGGATGGGGCGATAGAAGAAGAGCAGAGAGTAAGATCGATAGTTGAAAATGTCCCATTTGCTGCCGAGAAATGTGTATTGGAACCTGTGTTCAATATAACCAAGTTTTGATTTAGAATCAACGTCTCCATTAGCCTTCCACGAGCATCCACATGATTGGAACCCCAAGTGGGATTGTGGGCATTAAAATCCCCCATTATGATAAAGGGGCGTGGAAGTTGGTCTATAACAGACGCAATTATTGCGAGTGTCGGTTGTTCTGATGGAGGAATGTATATTGAACACAAAGTTACCGGATTCGGCGCAAAAAGTCTGACAGCGATGACCTGTAATTCAGATTGTAATGGGACATTTTCGGAAAACACATTATTTCTGACTAAAACTGCCACTCCGCCACTGGCACGTTCAACGGGTTTATCTTTACGATAAATCGTAAAACCACGAAGAACCGGAGTGTTTGTGTCTTTCAAATGTGTTTCCTGTAAAGCAATTGCAGTAGCGTTATGATCGTTAAGGAGGAGTTTCAATTCACTGAAATGAATATAAAAGCCGTTCATGTTCCACTGTAAGAAATTGAATGTTTATTATAAGAAGATAAAACTACCTCTTTTTATTCCTCGCCCCCTCACTTCGGTGATGAGGAGGTCGGGATATATCCTCGTCCATAGCAGAGTCTGCACTGCTGCTATGGTCGATGCGAGTTTTCGTTATAGTCATAGTATGACTATTATCCCGGTTTAAGATAACCTTGGTTTTCTTTGCCGGAGATGTTCTACTCTTTTCCACAAGAGATTTTGCTGGTGATATCGCCTTTTTAACTGGCGATCTCGATCTATTGTCTGGACTCGTTTTGTTTTTAATTTTATTAGCTTTTTTGGCAACAACTTTGGAACTGGATGGAGAAATTTCTGTTTGTGTAGACATGTCACATGTCTGTGTTGACATGTCTACTTTGACGATTGGAACGGCAGCAATGGTCGCAAAGGAACGTGTAAAAGAAGGGACAGATTCGCGATATTTGCGTTTAGCCTCTGCAAAAGAAATTTTTTCAGTGGTTCTGATTTCTTGAATCTTGAACTCCACTTTGTATTGTGGACATTCTCTAGATCTTGCAGAGTGAATTCCGTCACAATTAACACAATGCGACACCCTTTTGCATGGAATATCTTCGTGTGATGGTTGACCGCAATTGTCACAGAGACTGGCAAAGCTACAGTTGTTCTGTAAATGTCCAAACTTTTGACATTTATAACAACGTAAGGGAGATGGTATATACTGACGGACTTTTAGTAAATAGAATGCAGCTTGAATAGACGACGGAGGCTGTGGTGTACAGAACGTAAGAATATGGGACGGTGTAGGTACCAAATGACCGTCTCTACGCGCATGGATTCTGTAAACGTCTGTAACACCCTGGTCTTTAAGTTCTTCTTTTATTGTTTCAACAGTACAGTTGAGTAGATCATAACAATAAATAATGCCTTTAGAGAAATTAAGCTGCTTGTGCACTTCGACCGTAACTGGTACGTCAGTGACCATATCCATTCCTTTGATGCTAGTAGATGCTAAAATCTTGTCAGCTTGCTGCTGGGACGAAGTTTCTATTAGTAAGGAACCATCACGTAATTTTTTTACACATTTCATCGTTCCATATAACCCTGTAAGGTGCTTATTGATATAAAAAGGGCTATCATCATTGAAATTTCCGTTGTTTTTTCTCATCAACAAAAACCTATTACAAGGAGTGACCGTCCTTGCATCGTTGCCAAATAATAAATTTAAATTCTCATCATTACGCCCTCTCTTAGAGGGAGGGCTGGTTAGAGGAGGGAAGTTACTCATAATAATTATATTAAATTCATCAACCGTGCTCCCCGCCCACCACGGAGCCCAACAAGGGGACGATGACCGCAAACCGGTACAGAGCGCCAGGGCTACACGGTGATATAGTCAGCTCAAGAGACGGCGCCACTCCATCCAAAGACACTGGCTCACCCCGCCGGAATACCAAATAAACACGACGTTAGCCGATTGACTAGACTGGGTTAGGTCTAGCCGCCCGTTTACAGCGAAGCGGAGGCCAAAGCAGTGTGTTGGTGCACCCACGCGAACCTCAACTGCCAGGATCCTCTTTTCCGCCTTACGGGTCACCGCGCACGGCAAACACGCAGGTGTACTATTAGGGACTACTACAAACAAAGGACAGCAACAAAAGTGTACCCATAACGGAGGGACAAGACCGCTATCAACAACAAAAAAGAGGGAAGAACAGAAGAAGAAAAAAGTTGCGACTGTCCTTCCTTCATAATAGTCCCTAAATGAATCACCCAGCTGGGTACACAACCGACTGGTGCGTGCTCGGGTTTCCCTGGGTTCGCCAATTCCCAAAGAACATTGGAATGCAATTGCGATAAACAACTACATTCGAATGTTCCCCCTGGGGGCGAGAAGTTTTGACAAACAACTAGTCAGTGAAACAGGACGATAACTTGATGCTTGTTTTCGGTCTTTACCGGGCTTCAACAACGGCACTACAATAGAATTACACCAAGCGGTAGGAAACGTATTGGTGTACCATATTAAATTATACATCTTGAGAAGGAATATAGATCCGGAGGGAGGTAGCTTTTTCAAAAACTGGTAATGGATATCGTCAGATCCTGGAGAAGTATCATGGCAATCATGCAAACTCGACTGTAGTTCCCACGAGGAGAAAGGTGCGTTGTAGTTCTCCTCATTTAGTGAGGAAAAGTTCAATACAACTTGTTCTGCTTGATTTTTCTGAGCAGAAAAACTTTCTAGATAGTTTGCGGAACTCGAAACTTTTGCATAGCATGAACCCATGTGATCAGCGACTTCATCAGGCGACGTAATTATGCCATTTCCCATTACCAATCCAGAAATATAATTGAAACTCTGTTTGCCAGAGATCCTCCGAATTTTCTCCCACACCTCGCGAGCGGGAGTACAACTTCTTACAGTGGAAACAAACTCACTCCATGACTGCTTCTTACTCTCTGCTATGATACGTCTGGCAATGGAACGCTTTTGCATGAAAATAATACGATTTTCATCCGTCATATTATTTTTAAAGCGACGGAGAGCTTTACGACGTTCACGGATGGCATCCCGACAAGCCTCATTCCACCAAGGAACGGGCACACGTCGCGGTGTCGTTGACGTGCGTGGGACTGCAGCTAAAGCCGCCTCGATGACCGCATCCGTGAAATGCTCCACAGCAGCATCGACATTGCCAAAGTTCATTTCGCCGACATTTAGCACTTCTTGAAAGTGTGACCAATTGGCTTCTTTTATTATCCACTTAGGAGAGCGTCTTTCATCCACATGGAATGAAAGAAGCCGACAAATAATAGGAAAATGGTCACTGCTACAAAGATCGGCATTTACTTCCCATTCACAGGATGGGGCGATAGAAGAAGAGCAGAGAGTAAGATCGATAGCTGAAAATGTCCCATTTGCAGCCGAGAAATGTGTATTGGAACCTGTGTTCAATACGACCAAGTTTTCATTTAGAATCAACGTCTCCATTAGCCTTCCACGAGCATCCACATGATTAGAACCCCAAGTGGGATTGTGGGCATTAAAATCCCCCATGATGATAAAGGGGCGTGGAAGTTGGTCTATAATAGATGTAATGGTTGTAAGTGTCGGTTGTTCTAATGGAGGAATGTATATTGAACACAAAGTTACCGGATTCGGCGCATAAAGCCTGACAGCGATGACCTGTAAGTCAGATTGTAATGGGACATTTTCGGAAAACACATTATTTCGGACTAAAACTGCCACTCCGCCACTGGCACGTTCAACGAATGGTTTATCTTTACGATAAATCGTAAAACCACGAAGAACCGGAGTGTTTGTATCTTTCAAATGTGTTTCCTGTAAACTAATAGCAGTAGCATTATGGTCGTTAAGGAGGAGTTTTAATTCACTGAAATGAATATAAAAACCGTTCATGTTCCACTGTAAGAAATTGAATGTGATAATTAGTAAAAAAGGAGCTACCTCGTTTTTTTCCTCGCTGCATCAGACCGATGATGGGGAGGTCTGCTAATATTTTCGTCCATAGCAGAGTCTGCACTGCTGCTATGGTCGACGCGAGTACGTGTAATAGTCATTTTATGACTATTATCCCGGTTCAAGATAATCTTAGTTTTCTTGACCGGAGTTTCTTGACTCTTTTCAACAAGAGATTTGACAGGTGATTTCGCCTTTTTAACTGGCGATCGTGATCTACTATCTGGACTTATTTTGCTTTTGCTTTTATTTTGTTTTTTGGTAACAACTTTGGAACTGGAAATTTCGGTTTGTGTAGACATGTCACATGTCTGTGTTGACATGTCTACTTTGATGACAGGAACGGCAGCAATGGTTGCAAAGGAACGTGTAAAAGAAGGGACAGATTCACGATATTTGCGCTTGGCCTCTGCAAAAGAAATTTTTTCGGTGGTTCTTATTTCTTGGATCTTGAACTCCACTTTGTATTGTGGACATTCTCTAGATCTTGCAGAGTGGATTCCGTTGCAATTAACGCAATGCGACACCCTTTTGCACGGAATATCCTCATGCAAAGGTTGGCCGCAATTCTCACAGAGACTGGGAAAGCTACAGTTATTCTGCGAATGTCCAAACTTTTGACATTTGTAACAGCGCAAGGGAGATGGTATATATTGACGTACTTTCAAAGAATAGAATGCTGCTTTTATTGATGGCGGAGGCTGCGGTGTACAGAACGTAAGAATATGAGACGGTGTAGGTACTAATTGACCATCTCTACGTGCGTGAATCCTATATACGTCTGTAACACCTTGATCTTTGAGTTCCTCTTTTATTGTTTCAACTGTACAATTAAGAAGATCGAAACAATAAATTATGCCTTTCGAGAAATTAAGCTGCTTATGTAGTTCCACTTTGACTGGTACGTCTGTGCACATATCCACACCTTTTATATTTTTACATGCCATTACCTTTTCAGCTTGATGCTGCGAAGATGTTTCGATTAATAAAGACCCATCACGCAACTTTTTTACACTTGGAAAAATTCCAAACAAGCCATCAAGATGTTTATTAATATAAAAAGGACTGTCACCGTTGAAATTTCCAGTTATTTTATTCATTAACAAGTATTTGTTACATGGAGTAACATTTGCCAAGTCATTACCAAATAATAAGTTCAAATTTTCATCTTTACGCCCTCTCTTAGAGGGAGGGCTGTTTAAAGGGGGAAAATTTTCCATAATAATTGTATTATATTCATCAAACGTGCTCCCCACCCACCACGGAGCCCAACAAGGGGACGATGACCGCAAACCGGTACAGAGCGCCAGGGCTACACGTTGATATAGTCAGCTCAAGAGACGGCGCCACTCCATCCAAAGATACTGGCTCACCCCGCCGAAATACTAAATATCCACGACGTTAGCCGATTGACTAGACTGGGTTAGGTCTAGCCGCCCGTTTACAGCGAAGCGGAGGCCAAAGCAGTGTGTTGGCGCACCAAGGCTAACCTCAACTGCCAGGATCCTCTTTTCCGCCTTACGGGTCACCGCGCACGGCAAACACGCAGGTGTACTATTAGGGACTACTACAAACAAAGGACAGCAACAAAAGTGTACCCATAACGGAGGGACAAGACCGCTAACAACAACAAAAAGAAGAGAGAACCGAAGAAAAAAAAAGTTGCGACTGTCCTTCCTTCATAATAGTCCCTAAATGAATCACCCAGCCGGGTACACAACCGACTGGTGCGTGCTCGGGTTTCCCTGGGTTCGCCAATTCCCAAAGAACATTGTAATGCAATTGCGATAAACAACGACATTCCAATGTTCCCCCTGGGGGCAACACGAAATTGAAAAACGACTGATACGTAATAGCCAGCGACCGACCCTACCCAGGTTTCGGGGATGCCGAATCAGCCACTTTAGATATGAGCTGTCAGTCTGGAGGAGGAATGGGCGATGAGAGAGGTAAGATTTCATTTTTTCCATGGCCCAAATGCAAGCAAGAGCCTCTTGTTCATACGTAGAAAATTTCATTTCCGCCGAAGACAGTCGTCGACTTGCGTATTCATAAGGATGAATTCCATCTTCGCATTCTTGGAGTAGAACGCACCCGATATGGCTTTGGCTAGCGTCAGTTTGGAGAATAAAATCTCTTTCGAAGTCAGGGAATCGAAGAACAGGAGAACTGACGAGAGCCTCTTGAAGAGCTTGAATTGCTTGAAGATGAGCGTCGGTTAAATGGTAGCGAACATTTTTCTTACGAAGGTCATTGAGTGGAGCGATGATCTTGGCGTAATTAGGTATGTATTTGGCATAGTAATTCACCATACCGATAAAGCTTTGCAATTGTTTGATATTTTTAGGAGGCGGCATATTTCGAATGGCGTCCACTTTTTCGGGGTCAGTTGAGAGACCGCTGGAGGAAACGACGTGACCCAGGAACTTGATTTCTGATTTACCGAAGTTAACCTTCTTCGGGTTGACAGTTAAGTTGGCTTGTCGTAGGCGGTTCAAAGTCTCTCTGACATGTATGATATGAGAGTCCATGTCTGGACTATACACCAGGAGGTCATCGAAGAACACGACGACGTATTGGTAACGGAGATCAGCAAAAATATCGAACATCAAGCGGTTAAGAGCACTTGGTGAAATGGATAACCCAAACGGCGCTTTGTGAAATTTCCACTGGCCCTCTGTAGTTACGAATGAGGTTAGATCTTGAGATTTCTTAGTCAATTCTATTTGATAGAATGCGCTGTTCAAATCGAGGGTGGTGAAACACTTGGCGTTCTTTAAACACTGGAATATGTGCTGGATATTCGGAACTGGAAAAGAGTCGATGATAACCTTCTTATTCAGCTGGCGGTAGTCGATGCAAAGACGAGATCCACCATTTTTCTTTTTTACTAGAAAGGCCGGCGCAGCATAGGCCGATTTACTAGGTGAAATAATTCCATTATTTAATAATTCATTGATATGTTCGCGCATTACTTTAGCCTGTGGAGGGGCCAGTGCATATGGCACTTTTCTCACAGGGACGTCATCTGACAGTTGGACGGAGTATTGAAAATTTTTTGCTTGCCCTAGCTCTTCGGTGAGAACGTCGGGAAATTCTTCTTGGAGGAGGAGAAAATGATCTTCAATAGAGTGGTCGAGTTCTTGAAGATGACCCACCCAGGACTCATAGGTCAGGTCAGGTAGGGGTACGAAAGGAATTCTTAAGCTCGGTTGAAAACAAAATGATAATATGTTTTCGTTGCAGATAAGAACGGCTCCTATCTTTGTTAACGAGCGAAATCCGATAATCACTGGATACGATAATGATTGGAGAATAATAAACCGGAGCCTCTAGGTAAAATTATTTATTTTTACCACTATCGACAGGTGCGAATCCGATTTACAAATAGATCCATCGGCTAACTGTGCGTAGGAGGTAGATTCAACTTTAGAACCTAGTTTTAATGACAATAAATAATTTGCCAAGTCGTGGTTAATATAGTTTTGCGTAGACCCGGTGTCGAGAAGTGCGGTGGCGCGAATGTTCTGGAAATGAACATGGACGACCGGGAGACAAGGTTTAGAAAACGTAGATGGCTTAAAACTAGATAACTTACTCACTAGGGGGCAGATAGGGGGGGAATTTTTTACACTTTTGAAGGGGCTTAAAACTAAGGGGTAATCTGGTTCAGTCTGGGTACTTTGTTCTACCAGGCCGTAATTACTAAAAATTTTGAGGGACTCGGTAATCATTGTTGTGGAAATATGGCCCTGGACTCTCCTTGGGGTGGGGGAGACGGACGAACCGGACATTGAGACAAATAGTGACCGTGTTGTTTGCAATAACGACAAAAGGGGGAAGAATTAGTAGCGTTAGTATTCATTTTATTATGATTAATCAAACCATAAGTTTGACGTTGCCTTTCTACAGCGCGCAGGTGCTTAAGCAGCTTTCTTAGTTGGTCTAAAGTAGTAGGGGGTTCGCGATATTGTAAGAAATTGAAGGAAGTTACATTTTGGTTCAGCCATATCCGAGCAATAATTTCGGTTTCTGATAAACTCGGGTTGAGTAGCGAAACAAATTTTAAGGTATCTTCAGCGAAGTCGGGGAAGTTTTCCTCCAACGTTTGAGAGCGATTAGTAAAGCGTTGCGACAAAATGGCTCTATCAATAGGGGTTGTGAATTGTTCGATCAGTTGAGTTTTTATGTAATCCCAACTGTTATCAAACGACGCATGGGACAGCCACCATTCTCGAAGCAACCCTTCTGTTTTAGTGCTAAGCGCCCTAAGAATAGACTAGACGAAATAAATGGGGACGAAATTATTCTGTCTGTTTCAATAATAAACGTAATTAGCCTGTCGAGATCTGTACCTGCGGTCAGAGGGACCTTTTGTAATAAATTAATCACATCAGTCATAGTGAAATTTTGGTGGTTCTGCTCAGATACAACAAAGTCGGACTCACCAGGAAAAGAGGTCTCGCTGGAGGGGCGGTTGCAGCAGAAGGACCCGGCGTGGAGGTCTGGAAGTCTTCGTTGTTCTGGGCGGGAGGAGAACCAGGAGATGAGATCACCGCGGCACCTGGAGGAGACCTGGACGTCTTAGACTTGCGACGCGGCATGATGATCTGGAGGAGGAGGACTGGAAGGTCGTTGAATCAGGACTTAGGAGAAGCAACTACGCTCCATGCTACCAATGTGAGCTTTGCAGGTTGCGCTCTTGTTGCGTAGTCTTGACTCCCACCTGCTAATTATAATTAAAAAAAAAAACAGAAAACTGGGAAAAATGGTCATTTCTATATCGTGCATTGACTGCATGAATGAATGAATTGTAAATTATAGACGCCCGACAACTGAGGTCATTAGCGTCTAAAACAATAAATGTAAATAAAAACAAAAGCAAAATCAAAAGTTAACATACAACAAAGCAAAACAATCACAAGTACAAATAAAAAGTGTCATACAATACAATGTAGTAAGATATAATGTAAAAAACCATAAAGGCTGTAAAGGGGCCCAAATGTACACAAATAAATAAAATCAGATAAACCGGTCAAGACCGGTTTCTTTTAAAAATCTAAACAGCAGATCGACATTGTCAGGATCATTTCCTAAAACAACAGACAGATCACCTGACAATCCGATCTGCTGTCGTGTGTCCCTAAACTGGATACACTCGATTAAAATATGCGAAACGGTAACGCGAGTGTCACACGTTTCACAGAGGGGCGGTTCCTCACGAGCCATCAAAAAACCATGTGTAAGTCTACAGTGACCGATGCGCAGCCGTGTAAG
>CM077517.1:42556212-42575425 GCA_039654895.1 Mongoloraphidia duomilia | reverse complement strand
ACAATATGCAAAAATAAAAAAACCGGTAACTAGATGATACAGGTGTAAACTTTTTTAAGTCCGCGACTGTACAAGGGCGACAAAAATGTTAGGTGAAAAAAAATTCATTGCATCGGGTGGCTAAATTAGAAGTCTCTCCGTAATTGGTCAATTACGAAGAGACGGACTACGACCGAACAGAGAACACACTGGTACTGAGCATAAAAGAAGGGAGGACACCAGTCACTGACACACTGACCTGTGAGCCGCCAAGGAGGATACTTCGACCGCTGCCACATCGCCTTTGAGAATGCCTACCTCAGTTGTAGACGAAATGTCAGGTAGAAATACCACCGGACCACGGCCTACAAGTCCGGAAACCATTAAGGTTTTGAACAATGCCGGCCTTGAAAGCTTGCACACCTGGATATTAATTTTGATAACTGAAATAGTTTGAAAAACTTAACCGACTTCAAAAAAAGGATCAGAATACCTCTAAAAAAATAAAATAAATTTTCCCCTTAGTTTTTCAATCACCGATCACAATATACAACTGTGTACAGAGAATTATTGCACCGAATTTCAATTGAATGTTGTCGAGCGTCTATAATCTACAACATCTATTTCTACATCCAATTGAATATAGGGGAAAACATTCAATAGGAATTATTTTTTGTAAGAATTTATAACAGTTGTTTATTTACACCGACTTCAATTTAAATTTAAGAGGAAGGTGATTACAAAACTAATAAAAAAATATGTGATTGTTTTAGAGATATTCTGATTCCTTTGTTGAAGTTCGTTCAAATTTTTTAAAATTATTTTTATATCACATTTCTTGAGTTCAATAGACTACAGAAGAAGGCGGTCCTAATTTGAGCGCGAAATTTAAAGTGGAGTCGATTGGCGCTCAAAAATGTATGGAGTTTAACGGGATATTCATTACTATTCTCTTAAAACACATTTCTTACTAAAACAATGGCTGTTTCATAAAAATAATTAATAAATCCCGTCGTTATTGGCTACAAAACTTTATTATTTCGCGTGAAATAATTTTTTATTTGAAATTAAAAATTTATGAAAAATGAATGTCCTAACTTGATTCAGCCAGTGACGTTTATTCTAACCTTGTTGACGTTTGTCGAAGTATAATTTAAGCAATTATAATTAGAAATTGAGTTTGTTCTTTCCATTTGGAGTTGAAAAAGTGTTCTGAAGTCGTCTGAGCTACGCTAGATCAAGGGAGCTGGGCAAGCTAAAAGGATAAAAGAAATGTTTTCATCAATTAGGTATTGGATATCTAGGTATTATTTAGCTTTTTCCTCAGTCGGAAATTTAAACTTTTTGCAGTCATAATTTTCATTATAACTGCATTAAAGTACAAAACGCCACCCCATAACAAATTGCTTTAATTATTAACGACGACGTGTTTAAAAAAACGAGGTTATGTCAGTAGAATGAATGAAATTTGATAGTTGTGTCGTGTCAATGGGTGAACGTACGTTTAACGCAGATTTCAGTTAGAAGGAGACAGCTGCGACTCCGCCACGCTTTCTTTTCCTAATCTATTGTTTCAGAATTGTTACACAGAGCTACCTTACTTAGTTTCGCATGGTGAGAGAAACGGAACATTTATGGTGGAAATGACGGGACAGTTACGGAAATTTCGACAACGAGTACCTATAAATGAGCAAATTAGATCCTTATAAAAAATATTGTATTGTCATCGGAATTTCGTATGTGTGCAAAGTTTCAAGTCGATCAGATATGTGGGGGTGGGTCAAAATTTGAATACGAGATTTGACTAACACAATAATAAGTAATAACATCGTAACTATAACAAGTGAAGTAATGAAAAGCTTGTAAAATTATTATTTTTATTTTACATTTTCATGAAGAACAGTTGTTAGTTCCATAGATCAACACACGATTATTATTACCATTCCAACTCCACAAGTAGGGAATGGTTCGAATTTAGGTTAAAATTCACTTTTTAAAATTTTACAATATTTTTTCGTTTTGAGGTCCCTTGAATCTAAAAGACATATTTTTGGAAAATGTCTGTTTGTTAGTATGTTAGTCTATTTGTGTGAGAGCACGATACAGGTCAAACGGCTGAGCGGATCAAAACAAAATTTTGGTAGGATGTTTGACATTTTTTCAAGAAAGTTTTGTAATTTTTTTTCTAAACCTTATAGTTTCGTAAATATTTTGAAAATAAAATTGTTAAAATTGTGTTTTAAAGACCATCAACAGCTAAGGTTATTTGGACCCAGCACCAATTCATATTTTCAATTCATTTTTTTAGGCGCGATCTTAGCGAAGCTAGAAGCGCCTATATACACTCGCTTTGTCTGTACGTCTGTGAATCTGTGAATCTGTCAATCTGTGAATCTGTAACGGATTTTTTGTATCATAGCCCAGGAAATGAAAGGAAAAAAACACCCGATGTCGCAAATAATTCCAAAGGAGCTGGATTTTTCACAGATGGTAAAACACCTTTAGACATGTATTTTTACAAAAGTCCCCGGTTATCCCCCTTGTGCTTCCCCCGCCACCCCCTTTTGAAGATAATTTTGCAAGCCTTACGGAAAACGCTAATATCTCCTTAACCAATGTCTGAAATCAGACGACTTTTTTTTTGTTTTATTCCTAATTAGTTACTCTAAAAAATGTCTCCTCTTCAATTTTCCGATAAAATTAATATATGCTTTGCAATTTATTAATAAAGAGAAAATATCAGTTTTTAAAAGAATATTTCACAAAATATTTCCATATAACTTTTTGCTAAGCCTGTTAGGGTAAAAGTTGTTCAAGTAAAATTTGTAGACAATATTTGTAGCTTTAAAATGATGTATATATTGATAGACTTTAGTTAATTATAGGGCAAGTGGGCTGTTAATAATGAGCGCAGCGGTCGGACGCATAGCGATAAAATTAAAAAACTTTTGGATTGTATTTATTTATTTGTAATAAAATTATTTATCTAACATTGAAGCGTTTTTAGGGTTCCGTAACCAAATGGAAAAAAGGGAACCCTTATAATTTCATCCCGTTCGTCTGTCCGTCCGTATGTCACAGTCATTTTACTCGGAAACTATTGGCACATTATAGATGAAATTTGGAAGGTAGGTGTTTTTTATGAACTGCTATATAATGGTTAAGTGAAATTACGAAAAAAATAGTGGTGGCACACCATACATGTAACAACTGAGGGATAAAAAAATTCCAGTGCACATAAGCGTGAATTAGATAGGCCTTCAAAAATGATGTAGAAGTTTCAAAATGATTTTTTTATTTAAGTCAACAGTTGGTATGTAAATGAAGTAGAATTTATAAAATACTTCCAACGAAAATCGGTTTGAATAAGAAATGTTGTGTAGTTTTTTAGATACATTGTACCTTGCAAAAGGTGGGGTATAAGATATTTTTTGCCATACCCACTACAAAATAGCTACTTACTATGTATGTATAGCGGCCTTTAATGAGTCATTTCACAGGCAGGTGTACGGAAAGTGTTTTACTCTCCGCACTAGTGCGGGAAGTAAACGGTTGCCATAGGAACTTCTGTTTATTCGCTCTAAACGCCTGCGTGCGTCTGCCATTACTTTCTCACGAACTTCACGGCATACTGTAGAAGTAAAGATGGCAACGCAAATGAACTGTCAAATTTTTTTGAACATTAAGTGAAAAGTAGGTATTTTGTAGTGGGTATGGCAAAAAATTCCATATATATTATATCTCATGCGTAATGGTATTACGGCTCGTGTGACTGTAAAAACTCGCTATCACTCGTTCTTACATACTGTCATCACTCGCCGTAATAGTCCATTACACATCTAGATATACAATCTACTATTTGTTTGTATATATTCGTGCCAACATGACACAGGGACAACTTTTGGCTGCCAAAAAACCACGAAATTTTAACATTGTTTTTGTTTTTTCGAAATATCTCAGAAACGGTCGATTTAAGCGATTCTTTCGTTATGTAATGTTTTAAATAGAATTACATTTCCTACAATTTTCATCCCCGCAAATTTTCCGTGGTAAGAATAGTAAGCGCGCTACAACTTCTTGAAAATCACGCGCTTTTTGTAGCCTTAGAAACCAATTGGTCCTTTTCAGTAGCTTAATTTATAGTGTTCTTCATCGAATTTTAAATTGAAAATACACATGTCCATAAAGCAAAGAACACCCTAAATTATGATTTTTGTCCCATATCGATATCTTCAAAAATTTAGAAGCTATAGCCTGTCAAAGCTGAAATCACCATAGAGCTTTACATTTTTTTTGACACGCGTTACGAGTACTTTCTATACCGAATAAAAAAATGTCCGTCTAGGAACCTATAGAAAATTTAATGCCATAAACAATTATTTACGTCCAATCTCACTAACTTGCGAAATTTTCAAGTTATAAGCATTTATGTACATGTTTTTACCTTTTGACATAAAATTGAAACACTTGTTGCGAAAAGCTCTGTAGAGTGCCCACTTTCAAATTTTTAAAATTTTTTTACTCACTTAGATAACCTATGAATAGGTCTACAGCTTCTATATGTAAACTTAATATTTCTCGAACACTCTTCTTAGTAGAGCACTTCGCGTCAAGTGTTTTAATTTTATGTCAAAAAGTAAAAACATGAACATTAATGCTTATAACTTGAAAATTTTTCAAGTTAGTGAGATTGGACCTTAAATTTTTTATAGGTTACTAGACGGACATTTTTTTATTCGGTATGGAAAGTCCTCGTAACACGTGTCCAAAAAAAAAGTAAGGCTCTATGATGATTTCAACTTTGACTGGCTATGGCTTCTAAATTTTTAACGATATCGATATGGGACAAAAATCACGATTTAGAGCGTGTTTTGCTTTATGAACATGTGTATTTTCAATTTAAAATTCGATGAAGAACACAATAAATAAAGCTATTGAAAAGGACATTACATTTTAACATTTGGTATCCAAGGCTACAAAAAGCGCGTGCGATTTTCAAGAAGCTGTAGCGCGATTACTATTTGTACCACAGAAAATTTGTAGGAATGAAAATTGTAGGAAATGTAATCCTATTTAAAATGAAAGCATCGTTTTTGAGATATTTCGAAACAGGCTCATCAAAAAGTTATATGCAAATATTTTGTGAAATATTCTTTTAAAAACTGATATTTTCTATTTATTAATAAATTGCAAAGCATATATTGATTTTATCACAAAATTGAAGAGGAGAAATTTTTTAGAGTAACTAATTAGGAACAAAACAAAAAAAAAGTCGTCTGATTTCAGACATTGGTTAAGGAGATATTAGCGTTTTCCGTAAGGCTTGCAAAATTATATTCAAAAGGGGGTGGCGGGGGAAGCACAAGGGGGATAACCGGGGACTTTTGTAAAAATACATGTCTAAAGGTGTTCTACCATCTGTGAAAAATCCAGCTCCTTTGGAATTATTTGCGACCTAAAACCTTTATTTCCCGGGCTATCAGTCGTACAGCCCAAACGGGTTAACCGATTTTAAAAAACTTTTTTTTGTTCGATTCCTCTCGGGGTCTATTTGATCCTAACGTCGCCCGATTTTTGAATTTTGGCCCCAGAGGGGAGCAAATTAGAAAAAACGGTGTTTTTTGCTTATAGTTTGCTCAATTTAAGTCAGATCGATTCGAAACCTGTCTAAAACGAAAGAGCAGAAAATTTTAGATAGATTTCATGTATAATATTGTGTCAAAACAGTTTTTTTATACAGATTTATATGATTATTAAACTAAATAAATGCGACTTTATCTAATAAATCGCGAACTTGTTTCGGTTGTCCTTGTCTGTTGCACAGTGTGATATGGATATTGGAAGATAGCGTATGCTCTGTCTGATATTGCATTATTTCAATATAGTTATTCAATTTTTTGACTGCTGATGTTTGAATTTAAGTTTAAAAACCCTGGCCTACTGAGTTAAAATGACGTGTAACTAATTATTGACGTCGATCGGATCGGACCAAAATTTCTCGACGTTCATCATACCTTCCCGAACAATTTGACTTTCTCTGTCTCTATGTCCCTTTGTACGCTTATAACTCGAGAACCACTGATCCGATTTACATGATTTTTTTTTCAAGTAAATAACTTCTTATGCGACTGCGAGTTTTAAAATATTCTGGCATCACGCAAAAGCAGCCGAACTGATTCTCAAATAAAAACGTATGTTCTGGCATCACGCAAAAATAAGTAGGTAGTAGATGCTTTGTTTTTTAAACGGTGGTTTTATTTAGCTTGATCCCGTACATTTGTTACAAATCTTGCGATCGATTGAGTTGAAATTTTGCACACATGTGTAGCTCCGGTGACAATACAATATTATGGTAACTAGCTGACCGGCCCGGCTTTCGTCCGGGTGTAAATCGTACTTTTGAATTTTCACCCGCTTCCTATGATCCGATTGAGTTGAAATTTTGCACACATGTGTAGCTCCGGTTGACAATACAATATTATGGTAACTAGCTGACCGGGGCTTTCGTCCGGGTGTAAATCGTACTTTTGAATTTTTACCCACTTCCCATGATCCGATTGAGTTGAAATTTTGCACACATGTGTAGCTCCGGTGACAATACAATATTATGGTAACCAGCTGACCGGCTCGAGTTTCGTCCGGGTGCAAATCGTACTTTTGAATTTTCACAGGCAAAAGGTCTTTCTCCGGTAACGTTTCGGATAAATGTAATAAAATCAGACTAAGGAAATAAAGCACACTAAAAATTATTAGATCCTTTTGAAAATTAATATTTTAGAGTTTTATAGGACACAAAAAAATAAAATGGCGTCAGATTTCAAAATGGCGGCCATATGTACTTTTTTGTAAACATTATCCGATTCTTTTGAAAATTAACATTTGAGAGTTTTATAGCACACAAAAAAATTAAATGGTGTCAGATTTCAAAATGGCGGCCATATGTACTTTTTTGTAAAAATTATCCGATCCTTTTGAAAATTGATATTTGCGAGTTTTATAGGACACAAAAAAATAAAATGACGTCAGATTTCAAAATGGCGGAAATATGTTGAACTCCTTTCGAAAAATTATACGATCCTTTTGAAAATTGATATTTGAGAGCTTCATAGGACAGAAAAAAATAAAATGACGTCAGATTTCAAAATGGCGGCCGTATGTACTTTTTTGTAAAAATTATCCGATCATTTTGAAAATTAATATTTGAGAGTTTCATAGGTCACAAAAAAAATAAAATGACGTCAGATTTCAAAATGGCGGCCATATATACTTTTTTGTAAAAATTATCCGATCCTTTTGAAAATCGGTATTTGAAAGTTTCATAGGACACAAAAAAATAAAATGGCGTCAGATTTCAAAATTGCGGCCATAATATGTACTTTTTTGTAAAAATTATCCGATCCCTTTGAAAATTGATATATGCGAGTTTTATAGGACACAAAAAAATAAAATGACGTCATATTTCAAAATGGCGGAAATATGTAGTACTCCTTTGTAAAAATTATCCGATCCTTTTGAAAATTGATATTTGAGAGTTTCATAGGTCACAAAAAAATAAAATCATGTCAGATTTCAAAATGGCGGCCATATATACTTTTTTGTAAAAATTATCCGATCCTTTTGAAAATCGGTATTTGAAAGTTTCATAGGACACAAAAAAATAAAATGATGTCAGATTTAAAAATGGCGGCCGTATGTACTTTTTTGTAAAAATTATCCGATTCTTTTGAAAATTGATATTTGAGAGTTTCATAGAACACAAAAAAATAAAATGACGTCATATTTCAAAATGGCGGCCATATGTACTTTTTTGCAAAAATGATCCGATCTTTTTGAAAATTAATATTTGCGAGTTTTATAGGACACAAAAAATAAAATGATGTCATATTTCAAAATGGCGGTCATAGGTATATATTTCTTTGTAAAAATTATCCGATCCTTTTGAAAATTGATATTAGAGAATTTAATAAGACACAAAAAAATAAAATGGCGTCAGATTTCAAAATGGCGATCAAATAATAACTTTTTAATTGTATTATTTATATCTTTGATAAATTCGGTTTTATATACAATGCGTAAAAAGCATAGCTTACGACACATAGCTTACGACACATCATGACTTTTTTATTTAGCCGGTTCCGAGTAACGCTTAACCGTTGCTATGGAAAATTGTTTAAAAAATTCACTGTACTATTTTTTCTATGTAATCCAATACATATTTATATTAGGTCTTATGGCTCATAGCCTACTACAAAATTATAAATCTTCTCAGTGTTATTTTCCCTATGTTCAATAAAACCGTTTACACACAGTACCTACATGAATATCGCGCCTTGTAATTCTTGAATTACTTGTATGCTCCAAAATTTTTTAATAATAAATTGAAAATCCAATTGACACTTTTACCAGCTCTCAGGCTAGAACCCGGGAACTGGGGACTTGTAATATAGAGGAACCATAGCAACGCCAACTAAACAACAGCATTGCTACACTCTCGGCCATTCTCAAGCCCTTTTGAAAATAAAATGTCAGCAGTTTTTTTTTCTGAAGTAGGTAATCTGTCAAAAAGAAATGAGTTAGCTGATAAGCATGCTTTCGTTAATTTTTTCATGTGAAACCATATTTAACAATAGAAATGAAAAGAAAATACCATAATATAAATGTTTATTACTAGCCATTACCCACGTCATCGTACGCGAACAGAAGCTGTATTTTATCTACACTATAATTATAAAAATATAGGCTCTGTCTGTACATATAATTTGTTGTCAAATTTTGTGATGCGTATTTGTTTTACGATGCACTTAATCGATTTTTAC
Organism: Mongoloraphidia duomilia; assembly: GCA_039654895.1. NCBI lineage: Eukaryota > Metazoa > Arthropoda > Insecta > Raphidioptera > Raphidiidae > Mongoloraphidia > Mongoloraphidia duomilia. Next base: position 42,566,630 of record CM077517.1, on the reverse strand, counting down.
CATTTTTGAAATTTTTGTCTGTCTGTCTGTCTGTATGTCCGCTTTTAACTAAAGAACGGCTTGACCGATCTTAATGAAATTTGGGATACAGTAAGAACATGCGGTTGCGCAAAAGATAGGCTATATATCATGTCTCACCGGTCCGGCTTCGCCCGAGTAAAAAAAGTTATTTCAGAAACTACTCATCCGGTTGCGATGAAACGTTGGTGAGTTGTTGGGCGCACACCCGCGAAGGTTTCTGAATTATAATAATTTGCCGGTTCGGCTTCGTCTGAGTGAAAAAAGTGATCTCAGAAACGGCTCATCCGGTTACGATGAAACTTTGGTGAGTTGTTGTGCGCACGACCGCGAATGTTTCTGAATTATAATAATCGGCCTGTCCAGCTTTGCCGAAGTGAATAAAGTAAACTCAGAAACTACTGAACCGATTTCAAAATTTTTTTCAATGGTCGATAGGTGATACTTTGCTTTAGAACATAGGCTATAATAATAATTGGCCAGATCGGCTTCACCCGAGTAATCGAGCGAACGAGCGAAGTGAGTGTGCAATGTATTAATAAAATTCGAGCGAACGAGCGAAGCGAGTGAGGAATGTATTAATAAAATTCGAGCGAACGAGCGAAGCAAGTGAGAAATGTATTACTAAAATCCGAACGAACGAGCGAAGCGAGTGAGTAATGTATTAACAAAATTCGAGCGAACAAGCGAAGCGAGTGAGTAATGTATTAATAAGTTTCGAGCGAACGAGCGAAGCGAGTGAGTAATGTATTCAGAAGCTAATGTATAAAGAAGAGTAATATAATATAACGAAGAGTAATTTATACTAATATATAAAATGTTTTGTATGTATACAGGTGATTCCAAAGTTCACGTTATCCTTTCACCAGTGAATAGGGCTTCAACAAATAAGATTTTTTTTCTTTTGGCGCTTTTTCGAAATATCAACATCAACGGAGATACAGGGTGTCAAAGTTTTATTCTTGTATGGGGCTACATGAAGTCACTAGTTTTTAGAACTCCTGTAGAAACCATGGAGAAGTTAATTCGGCGGATAAAGGAGGCTGCAACGACTATTAGAGGAAAACCAATTTCTCTACTTCGGGCGGTGACCGATCAATGGATGCGTCGCGCTCAACTATGCGTAGAACAAAATGGAGCTCATTTTAAACATGTTATTTAAGTTAAATTAAGTTTTGAATACATACATATTTTATTTTTTTACAAAATTTTTCTTTAATATCTCAAGTGGTTTGGCAGTTATTAATAAATTTTATTTTTTTAAATAAAACTTTGACACCCTGTATCTCCGTTGATGTTGATATTTCGAAAAAGTGCCAAAGGAAAAAAAAATCTTATTTGTTGAAGCCCTATTCGTTGATGAAAGGATAACGTCAACTTTGGAATCATACTGTATATGTTGAAAATGATTTAACTTAAAATCTATTTGACGGATTTTGATAAAATATATTTTTTTTAAATGTTCTTTATGATTCCAGAAGTACTATAGGGTATGTTTTTTCAACTTTTTAAATAAATTTTTGAGTTAATTAATAAATTAGATTTTTATTGGTTCTCTACTACTAACAAAACGTGAAATTGTTTTGCATTTTAGCGTATTGGTGGAATCCTACTAACACCAGTCCGACTTCGCTTCGCAGGTCGAGGGATTCTAGCAGGGAAAGGAATAATAAATCATAAATTATCTCTGGAACTACTGAACCGATTCTAAAAATTCTTTCACTAATAGAAAGCTACACTCCCTCAGTGATATAGGCTATATTTTATTTTGATAAATTTCTCGCTGGGGGGATAATAAATTGTAAATCGAAATATACGTGGGCGAAGCCACGGGTAACGGCTAGCTTATTATAATATTGTCTAATGGGAAAAAAAACTAAAAAGGACTGAAAGAAAAATAAAAGTAAAAAAACAAAAACCCGACTACGTAAAAAAAGAAAACAAGAAAATTAAAACATGAGATAATAGCCGGGACCTGAAAAGAATTTCGGTATTCAAGTCCCCGACTACTGATAACAAAAAAAATCTTGCAACTCGATTTTCACCCTCTTTCAAATATTCAATTGACGTGAAACTTTGCAGTCGTATGTAGTTTTGATGACAATACAATATTATAATATTTTCACTATAATAATATTTAGATAGGTATATAACAAGAAAAAAAATTCGACTGATGACCAGTCCTATACTTCCCACCTAGTAAATATTTGCAAAAAATAAACACTCTTTTTTTTATTCTTTGATTAGGCCCAAATAACCTTAGCTGTTGGTGGTCAATTTAATTTTTATTCTTTGAAAAAAGCATGGCCCTCTTTTTTGTTTGGTGATCTACTGGGCTAGCTTAATATAGCAAAAATCATGGTTACCTTGATTTACGTACAATTTTTATTTTTTTTAGTAAAATATTTTTTTTCTCGAAAACTATACATTTTAGAAAAAAAAAATATTTACATTTTTTTCATATTATAACATCTAGAATTCATTTATATTTTTTTTCACCTATGTTAATACGTGACATTGAGAACGTTTTTTTGAATATCTCAGGATCCACTGAACCAATTTGACTCAAAATCTAATCAGATCTAAGTTAAAGGCTGATAATACAATAGAACAATCGGCATGCCCGTATGTTGTTCCGTTCTTAAGATATCGAAGGCCAAAAATTGACCACACACACACACACACACATACACACACACACACATACATACATCAGTAAGAAAATGATCTTAAACGATTGCTAGGGTCTCAAAACGTGAAATCTGTTAAAATCTCGAAATATTTTTTTCGGAGTAAATCCATTACTTCCCTACCATAGTAGAGGTGGGAAGTAAAAATGGAAATAAAAACGTGGTGAAAGTGACGGTGTTAATGGTGGAAAAACGTGACTCCAGTCGTTTAAAATTTAAATATAATGATTAAAAATTTGAAAATAAAAATATATATCTATAAAAAACACATATCAACGCACTAAAAAGTAGAAAATAAATTTATTTCTCTTTTATAACGTGCAAAAGCGTGGGACACTCACTGTACCTATATTTCATTTAACTCATCGGGTGCACCACGCTTTTAAACGTTATAGATATACAGGGTGTCCACAAAGACACTTAACACACGCCTACCACATGTTCCTAAGACCAAAATAAGCCGATTTATGAAAACTTACCTTCTTACAAAATTGCTTAATTTGGGCGCTATACGGCTCTGAAGTTACAATTTTGAAATTATAAATTTAAAACGGCTTGTGCGATTTTGCTAAAATTTGGCACGTTGACATAGTTTTATGGAACAAAAAAACCCATATCAAAATTATGATTTATATTAATCCATAGGCGTAGAACTCGGGTTTTTTAATATTTGAACGTTTCAAATTTCTACGCCAATGGGAGAAAAGGGGTTTAAGTATAAAATTTAGATTCAGTAACTTATTTGCTACAAAAAAGCTACTCTTAATAAGACTCGATTACTCATGGTTTTTGAGGACACCCTGTAATATAAGAAAAAGAAATTTATTTTCTACTTTTTAGTGCGTTGATATAAGCGTGCTTTTTATTATTTTTTTAAGTAGATAGATATTTTTACATAGGTAACTTTTATTTTTTTAAACAATAAATAAAATAGATACCTATATTGAGTTTTAAACGTCATCCGAAAGTCCAGTATCTATTGAAATAAGTATACCTATTTAACTATATAACTTATATGTATTATAATATTATTTATAATAAGCTTTGTAGTTTTGGAAAAGCACTACCAACTGCATAAAAATTTTGTAGGGAAGAGTATTTGAAAATGATACCGTAATAGAAAATTACAGAAAGTTTTATAACCGTTGGATCAAAATTATTTACATGCAAGTACATAATTAATACTTTCTTCTTTGCATACATTTGACTTTATAGAAAAATCTTATTTTGAGAAAACTTAGTTTTACACTGTAAATAATATTGGTGATTTCCAAAATGCGCATACGTACGTATTATTTATAATTATTGAGAATTAAACTGTTTTTTTAAATGTAAATTTAACTTTGGGTGTGTTCACTAAAATACTGTAATATTGGTCAATTTTTTATTTCTGGATTTTATATTATAAAATTATTCTGAATATGATTATATTAAAATTTAAAATTCAAAATAAATACGGAATATCATTTTGTTCCATATGTATGTAAATTTATCTAAAAATGAATATTTAAATATGCGAAACCAAACAAACTTTACAGAATCTACCTCACTCGTCATCGCGAAAATTCATTAAGACAAGTCTAACCGTTTCTTAGAAGCGGCATTCGTTTTTCATAAATCTGAATTTTTCTTCTCTAGACTGTTTACTAAGAAAATCCCAATAAAATCTGTTAAATTGGCCTCCTCTGTAACTTGGCCACCTACCTATAAGTTGGCCACTTTAGCATGGAATCAGATGAAGTACATTTTACTCCATGACTCTCCAAGTTATTATTCTTTTTACAAGCTTTTATTTAACTTGCAATGTATGTTAGTTAGTTAGTTAGTTTGTGTGTTTGTTTTGATCAAAACTTGCATTTTGCAAGTCAATTTTGAACGACTTCCACGTATCCGATAAATTTGAAACTTTGTACACATATACAGGGTGATTCATAATATGTGCGCAGGACTTCAGGATGTGATAGCTCGTTCAAAAATATGAAAAAAAGGTCCTATTAACATGGGTCCGCAAAAGCACCGTTTTCGAGATACGGGGTGTTAAAGTTGAAGAAAAAAATTTCGTTTTTTGCTTATATCTGAAGAACGGTTTGAGGTATAAAGTTAAGCTGCCGCACACATTTTCTACCTTAAAATTGCTTTGTTTTTTTGAAGTTAATTTTTTATGGTTATTAATTGTTTCCATGTTGACATAAATTTTGTGCTTAAAAAATCATGTTTTTAATCCTAAAATGCTCTTTTTCTCGGAAACGATTGACTGTAGCGCTTCAAGACAAGAGTACCTTTTTTGTGTAAAATATTTTGGCGATTCCAAAACGCGTTTCAAAATTAACTTTTTTGTAGTGGCGTAGAAGTTAGGGGGAAAAATACCCTTCAATCCTTCAAAATCTCTACCACTGGTAACAAAAAAAAATTTTTCCTAAAAAAAAACAAAGCAATTTTAAGGTAGAAAATGTGTGCGGCAGCTTAACTTTGTACCTCAAACCGTTCTTCAGATATAAGCAAAAAACGAAATTTTTTTCTTCAACTTTAACACCCTGTATCTCGAAAACGGTGCTTTTGCAGACCCATGTTAATAGGAACTTTTTTCATATTTTTCAACGAGTTATCATATCCTGAAGTCCTGCGCACATATTATGAATCACCCTGTATATTCCCGATGACAATACATGAATAAATCGTTTTTAGAAATAAATTCAACCCCTAAGGGGTTCAAACGGGGATGTAGGGTTTTTTTGACTAATCAACGGCCAGGTCAAATCGCCGAAGCTAGAAACTTGAAATTTGGACAGTTGGTTCCTTTTCTGACGTAAGCATCCACTAAGAAAGGATTTTTCGAAATTCAACCCCTACGGGTGTCAAGGGGGTAAAATTTTGAAAGACTAAAATGAACAAAATAAATATTAGTAAAAAAAACTTTTTAGAGACAAGCTTTTATTTAAATGTACTAAAAAGGAAAAAATAATTTTTAATAATTTAGGTTTATAATTATTAAAAATTATTTTTTTCTTTTTAGTGCATTTAAATAAAAGATTGTCTCTAAAAAGCTTTTTTTACTAATATCTATTACCTTGGCTATTATAAATATAATGAGTTAGGTAGGAGTAAAAAATTAACAGATTTATTTACGTAAGTTTGTTTTTCAAAAGTTTTTTTAACTTACATTTTATTTTGTTCTTTTTAGTGTTACATTTTTTCGTATCAAATTGAAATAATTTTTACACTACAAAAATATATCAACACAATAGTTGACGAGTTAAAAAAAATATATATTGCGATCCGAAACCCGGAATCGAACCACGGATCTTTAGATGTTCAGTCGAACGCTCTACCCACTGAGCCAGTCGAACGATAATGTTACACGTTCTATAGTACAGTATAGAAGTATGGCTGGAGTCAGTGTTGTAGTAAAATAAAAAATATTAATTTATTAAAATTAATTGATTATTTTATTCTAATTATTATTTGCCAGGATTCATGCAACAACAACACGCTCTATACGCCTATACGCGGCTTAAGATAGAGCCTTGTGACAGACAGACGGGCGGACGGATATCGGACGGTCAGAGGGTTCCGTTCAGAAATATGGAACCCTAAAAATGATTGGAATGCATCCGAATTTCTTCCGTTCAGCCTATGTTCTTTACTTCGATGGACAGACGTCTTTTAAAATGGCCGACGAATTTCGGCAAGATAAGGATATTTGGAAATAATTGCAATTATATTATTATAAAGAAACAATTATGAACGCTCCTTTTTAACATGCTTGATTGCTTGTTTTCAGCCTCGCCGAGCGATTTGATTAAATCCGATCCACACATGTATGTTCGGTTGCTCGTTTTGGACTTTTATGAACATTGCCGCGCAGTTCCGGTGAAACTCGATCCATACACAATCATAAAAATGAGCGTTCAGAATAGTTTCTTTATAATAATGTTACAAAACTGTTTTCTGAGTTGGCGGAATAAATATTTATTTACAATAATTATATACACAATAATAATGAACGCAACAACGGAAAGTCAATTCTTACAAGAAAAAAACTTAAACGGTAATTATTGAACTAAACGAGCCACTTAAATAACACTTAACAAATAACTATATATACAAGGATTATTTATTTGTAATTTTTTTGTTACTGTATTTATATCAGATTTATTTCGCTGTTCAACACTGTCACAGTACAATCTACACTGACTGATTCCCGTTGACTGATCAATATTTATTTCACTGTGCTGACTCAAGGCACGACTCACCATTCACTGATTACCGATTGCGTGACACCGATGACTGCCTGCTTCACTTGTACCGGCTTGTTTATATACGCTACGCGGCCCAGCCTAGTACGTTCTCGTTTCCTCTAGCGTTGTCTGGAATCTTCGATACCATTCCACGCTTTACTACTGTGACCTTTCTTTCTCGTGGTTTCTATTGGAGGCAGTGGCGTAACATCTTGGGGTTTGCTACAATAATATAAACAATAATAAAAAAAATAAAAATAGTGATCACACACCTGTAGACAAAAAGCTTCAATTTAGAAAAAAATGTCATTCAATAGAGTAGGCACTGTTGAAAGAAAACGGCCTGGTGCTTTAAATATATTATAGATTATAAACCTGAACTCCTTGAAGCGATCTTAGAAATTCCCTATGAATTCAAATGCTAGAAACCATACATATAAAACCGAAATCAAAGTTTGGTGCTGCTAAAGTTTTTCTAACATTAAAAGTTTATATAAGAAAAACACCCAATGACGTCACGTTATGATGCGATATCAGATTTTTTTTTATTTATGTAACCCGTCACCGCCGGACTCAAACCCGAAACTTCCAGATTCGCGCTGGTTGAGTTATCAATTACTCTATGTTTTTTTTGTAATTTCTTATCTCGCATGTGACAAGGTTCAACGCTAACTTTACCAGTCTAAAAATTAGCTCTCGCATGATGTGGAATATACTATTAAAGGTACTGTTGCTTTATATATAAGAAAAAACTCGGGTCGCAGTGCCAAAACCCTGCCGACAATATAGTGTATTTGCTAATACAGGCCTTGTGGCTTTATTATGTGAACTTAAGTTTGTTTTTGGACAAAATGAAAAATTTAACCCCTTAATACATCCCTTAAAATAATATTTTTTTTCCTAATTTCAATATTATTATCAATGCAACCTCTGTACCAAATTAAATACACCCGTTAGCAAATAAATCACTATCCGTAAACTAGTTTTTTCATAAAATTTGTAAGTCCGGTCCTGTCGTGCCGATTTTGTTAAAATTTTAGCAACACATTTTAATCTCTACTAAAGGGTTAAATTCCAATTTTGAAACAATTCTGAGATTTTTTTCGGTATTTTTGGGCCCAAAAACTTTTTTCAACCCCTAAAAACTACCCTTAAAATGGTCCGATTGAGCCCATTTTAAATAGGTTCCGTGCGGTGATAGATTTCAACGTGTCTACCAAATTTCGTTCAAATCAATTAAGTCTTTCGAGAGTTATGCCGCGAACACATATATATATATAAAAATAAATATATATATATATATATATATATATATACATATATATATAAACATTTCCAAAAATGGTGCCAAAGTGTTCAGGAGGCTATGAAACGTCGAGAAATTTTGGTCCGACCCCTAGGTTCCGCCATCCGACCGACGCCAATAGTGTATGTGCCATATGGCAAATACACTAATAAGAGAGACTGCATGTCATGTCACTGTTGAGTAATCGATAACTCAGCTAGCGCGAATCTGGAAGTTTCGGGTTTGAGTCCCGACCGTGGCGGGTTAAATAAATAAAAAAATCTGATATTTCATCGATGACGTCGTAAGGAGTTTCTCTTATATGTTCTAGTAGGTGATTTAATATATTATGTATCTTAATATTAAAATTTTATGGTCTACATATTTTATCCTTCCAAAAATAATTATATAAACTTATCACGGTTGTTCGTAAAGATTAAAGAATTGTATATAGGTGCCTACTGGAGAACTAATGATACAAAAACAAAAATTATAAGAAAAAACCTGTTATACCTAAAGTTAAACTTGAAGAGACAATTTAAACTCCACTTTTTATATAATATGATTTTTGTTAGAACCTTAAAGGCCAACTCTGGAAAAGGGGAGTGAACACGTCCCAGGCTGAAAATTTATAACGGGCTACATATTAAGTATTTTGTATTGCAAGACAATCATAATTGGTTTGTTCTGCTATCACTTTTAACAGCCAGGGTTCTTTGGGCCTAGCACCAATTTACGTTTTCAAATTATTATTTTTAGGGTTCCGTGCCTCAGAAAAAAGAAAACGGAACCCTTATAGAATCACTTTATTGTTCGTCCTGTCTGTTTGTTCGTCAAGACCCTTTTTCTCAGGAACGGCTATAGAGGTATCAAGTTGCAATTAATATCAAATACTAAAGTCTGCGACCCCATAATCCTATAAAAATTTTAAACTTCTAACTCAATGCAAAAAAAGATACGGTCTTTCAAAAAATCACGTATTTAGATACCACCTAGAGGACAAGTTGAAAACGTAACTATGGAAGCAAACCAATCTTGCGGTCGACCTACGCGATGGTTGTAAACTATACCTGGAAATTATTATGTGACAAACTTAATTTTTATTAAATTGTTATAACGACACTGAACACTCGTGGTGCGAGTTCTACTTGCATTTGATCACTTTGTTTTAATTAATTGAAAATCCTGCAATTGATACTACCCCAGGGGGAACATTGGAATATAGTTGTTCTCGCAATTGCATTCCAATGTTCTTTGGAAATTGGCGTTCCCAGGAGCCAGAGCTCGTACCAGTCGGTTTGTGTATGCCGCCTGGCAGATTCTAATACACAAATGGATTATTAATTGTTGTGTAATTGAAGACGCTAATGACCGGAGTTGTCGGTGCGTCTATAATCTACAATAATAATAATAATGATACTTTTACTAGTTCTCAAATTAAAACCTGGGAACTGGTAGTGTTGCCGTCTAGACAAGACAAGACAAGACTTTCAAAGTCTTGTCTTGTCTTGAAATATCAAGACAAGACTTCACTTAAGTCTTGTCTTGAAATAACAAGACTTCACTAAGTCTAAGTCTAGATTAACAAACTCTTGTCTTGTCTAATATCAAGAGTCTAGATTAGTAGTAGTAGGTAAAGTAAGCCTTTACATACTACTACTTAGTTTATCTAGACTCTTGAAAATTGCCTAGAGTTTTGGCAAGAGGCTTGATCTAGATAAAGCAAGTCTTGTCTTGTCTTGAAAATTTCTAGACAAGACTTTTGCAAGTCTTGTCGTGAAAATCTAGACAAGACAAGACAAGACTCTAGAAAGTCTAGATCTAGACGGCAACACTAGGAACTGGGGATTTGTAATCGAGAAGTCATGGAAGCCATGGAAACAACGGCATTGCTACACGCTCGGCTATTCTCAAGCTCATTACAGTTCCTGCTGATATCCCCCGTTACAATTCGTGTAGATTTAAACAACAAATACCGTTTATTTATGCATGAAAGAACAGACATTTAAAGACTTTTCCAAAAATATCGTTATGTTAGATGTTCAATTATCTGCGCCCATAAATGGCAAAACAACTCACTAATCAAATTTCGAAATAGGTATAGACTTTATGTGGGTCCCTTGACAATTTTATTTATATTACGTTTTTATCTTTTTATAAATTAATTCACCGGTTTGATATTCACTA
>CM077517.1:42540112-42556112 GCA_039654895.1 Mongoloraphidia duomilia | reverse complement strand
AATTCCAGTTTTCAACCAACAACAAAATAAATAAAATAAAAAAAAAAAAAAATAATTAATTATTTTCACTATTCCATTATGTGATTATACCCGTTAATCCTTATATCTACTGAGCTCATTTGAGGAATACAAAATATCTTGTCATTAATAAATTTGACCAAAATGCACTTAGCAATGATTAATCTCGAGATGCAAATATATACGTATATAAAAATGAAAGAAAAGGCAATCTTATCTGCGCTGGTGCTGTAGTTGTTGATGTGCAAGCTTTAAGCCCGCAGAAGCTAAAGATGATGATGATGATGCTGTTAATCCACAGATGAGGTGTTATCCAATGCTATGTTAATTAGCATTTTATTGGCACTAGCTTTCGCTCGCACTCACTTTCACTTCCCGTGAGTTACAATCTACATATTTCAACTTAACACCGTGTTCACTACTTTACACGACAAACACTGTTTTAATTAACGACAAGCTAAAAGTTACCACTAACGAAACAACACTATGCCCCATATTAATAAGTGTTATTTATCAACTTTGCCAAATAAAGAATCTGTGTCACTGTGTTGAACTGAGTGCCGAACTCTGTGTTTCGAACTGTCTGTCGAACTGTGTTGAACTCCCCCGAACTGCTCCTGAACTGCCCTGATTCCCGGGCGTCGCCCATATATATACCCCGCGAAGCCTGTCACGTCCTTTACCCCTCTGGTTAAACTATATTGTTGTAAACTGCCGATTTTTCATTATTGAAATGTTTCTCGACAATCACTGAGCTTAAACTAGCTTTCTGATTCGTACAACCTTCCCGCGCGTATCGTGTTTTTATACCTCGTAGGTACAGCACAGATCATCATCTGTTCATGACACCACACATACACTGGTATATTGGCGCACTTTTACATTTTATTAAATTATTACAATAATACATTTATCAATTACCTGTAATAGTTGTACTATTACACCCTACATTATTTTCATTTAAATAATTAATATAACAATCATCATAACCATCAATATTTTCATTTTTCTCCAAATTATTTGTAGCCCGTGAGAGCCAATCAGCTTGATTTTTATCTGAATTAACATACTGAATAGTATATGTAAACTGAGTCAAAAAACTCGCCCACCTTTGTAGGCGACTAGCAGACATTAATGGAATGCCCTTTTTGGGGCCAAAAATCGCAAGTAAAGGTTTATGGTCAGTTGCTAAAATAAATTGAATACCAAACAAGTACTGGTAAAATTTTGTTATACCATAAATTATGGCTAAAGCCTCCCTCTCAATTTGAGAATAATTTTTCTCTGCGCTAGATAACACTCTAGATGCAAATGCTATCGGTTTTTCCTCATTATTTATAATGTGAGAAAGAATTGCACTAATACCAACGCTTGAAGCGTCAACCGTCAATTTAACCGGAAGATCTGGATTAAAGTGCACAAGAACCTCACTTGAAGCTAAAACCTTTTTAATTTCATTAAAGGCGTTATCACACTTTTTATCCCATGACCATTTTATATCCTTTTTTAAAAGCTTATAAAGCGGACTTAAGATTGTAGCCGAGTCGGGCAAAAATTTATAATAAAAATTAATCATTCCCAAAAATGACTTCAATTCTTTCACACATTTTGGTTTGTTAACCCTTTCTATAGCACGAACTTGTTCATTTGAAGTATGTAGACCCGTTTTATTTATAACATGACCCAGGTAGGATACAGAATTTTGAAAGAATACACATTTTTCGCGTTTAATATGTAACCCTGATTCAGTTAATTTCTGAAATACTAAACGAAGGCGGTCAAAATGAGTTTCATCATCCGAAGCAGTTATGATGATATCGTCAAGAAAACACGCGACTCCCGGAATGTTAATTAAAATTTGCTCCATCATTCTCTGAAATAGCGCAGGAGCTGCTGAAACTCCAAATGGTAATCGGGTGTACCTAAACAATCCTTTATGGGTGGTAATTACGGTCAATCTACTCGCTTCCTCCGTTAACAGGACCTGCTGATATGCGTCTTTTAAATCGATTTTTGTAAATTTGTCCCCATTACTTAACTTTGAAAACAGGTATTCTATCCTGGGCAAAGGATAGTGCACCTGTTCAAGAGCAGGATTAAGCGTGCACTTAAAATCCCCACATATCCTAACTTGACCATTAGGTTTCAATATTGGCACTATAGGAGTAGCCCAGTCCGAATTTTCCGTAGGTATTAAAACCCCTAAATTAACAAGGCGCTCAATTTCTTTTTCAACCTTCGGCTTCATAGCAAAAGCTAATGGTCGCGGTTTCAAAAATTTGGGATTAGATTCTGGTTTAACCTTTAAATCTATTTTGCCCTTTGTATAAGTGCCTACATCTTCCGAGAATATTTGACTGTAATCATTAAGCAACTTTTTTAAATGTAAATTTATATCAAAATTATAATTTAATTCAGAAATACCCAAATTTAATAATTTTAAGCCATTGCGCCCCAAAAGCGGCGGACCGCCATTTTTAATAACTAGTGTTTCTACATTAACAATTTTGTTATTATAATTGATAATTAAAGTTATGTAACCACTTGGTTTGAAACTGATGCCTGCATAATCTTTTAATATAACATTAGACTTTAATAATTCAAACTCAGCAGCAAAATTTTCAAAATAAAATTTTTCAGAAATAACGCTGTACATAGAGCCTGTATCTATTTCAAAAACAAAATTTTTATCATTTACTCTTAAATTAATTTTTAAAGAATCTGAACCTGAAGTATCGATTCTAAAAAAAGATTCTTCTACAAAATTATTTGCAACATTTTCCCTTTTTTGCTTCCTTTTGTAACAGACACTGGCCAAATGACCTTTCTTATTGCATACATGACAAGAATAATCCTTAAATCTACATGACTCACTATCATGGCTTGAATAGCCACAAACCTTACACGATGTTGGCTTGCGTTGAGTAGCACTTGCATGAAATGTCTCCACTGGCTCTGACTTTATCTTGAGCTCCAGCTTCTCCTTCATGGCGGATTCCTTGGCCAAGCCGATCTCCGCCAGTTTGGACAAGGTAACGTTCGAAGCATCCTCCTCCAGTAGCCGTTCCTTAACCGATCCCATTTTCATTCCGATCACAAACAAATCTCTTAATGTGCTGTTTAATTCAGTACTGGTGAACCCGCAGGGCGAAGCTAGTTTACGCAATCTTGCCAACCAATCTGCTACTGTTTCTGCTTCCATTTGCCGCGCATTAAAATATTTATTTCTAGCAGCGAAATATGATTTTACCGGAGTTAACTGTTTCTTTAATAATTCGGTCAGTTGATTAAACGATTTATTGTTTATATTTTCTGGAATACATAAGTTTTCCAAAAGCTGGTAGGTACTTTCGTGAAGGGCATTTAATAGAAAAGCTTTTTTCATTGCCTCTTCAGTTATTCTATTTATTAAGAAAAATTGATTCAGTCTTTCCAAATATATTCTGAAATCCGAGGTTTCGTGATAAAACTCCGTCACATGCCCCATATAAGAGGTTGACGTCGACGTAGCCGCTGTTTGATTTGTATTTTCCATTTTGCTTTAATCTTAATTATATATTTTTCAAATAACGCGTACTTAACATTTATTGAATTTTCCTCGTCGCCAGTTGTAATGTAGTGATAATTGATTGTATATTTTTTATTTAAAATAATTTATTTCTATTATCATTCACAGTTAATCATACAATGAATTGAGATATAAAAGTGTAAAACGAAATTGTATCTTATTACATAATATGATAATACTGACTTACATTATGCAATATCAGTTGCAACTTAAATACTGTTCTAAAATACAACAGCAATCTAGCCCAAAGAATTTTGGACATTGATCTGAAATATGTCGTTTCCTGTGCCTTTTAGAGTAAAAATAGATATTATCAAAATTAAAAAGAATTCAAAGATTCTGTACATTTTCCCTTAAATAGGTATAAGTGAGGAATATTACTGTGTTCCACTGTTAAAATCACTCATATTATAACTTTTGGATATTGACCTTGATGCGGGTACAAACATAGTAGATTGTATATCTAGACGTGTTATGGACTATATTAGGACGAGTGATGACAGTATAGTATGTAAAAACGAGCGATAGCGAGTTTTTACAGGCACACGAGTCAAAATACAATTACCCACGAGATATATATGCTATTTTTTGCCATACCCACCACAAAATACCTACTTTTCACTTCACTTCATTTAAAAAAAATGTTGACAGTTCATTTGCATCGCCATCTTTACTTTTAAAGTATAACGTGAAGGTCGTGAGTTATAAGTAATGTGCAGGCGCACGCAGGCGTATAGAGCGAATAAACAGAAGTTGCTATTGTGGCATTGCGCACAGTCGCCACTGTCAAACTTACACCATTTACCGTTATATTACCTTTTTTCAAATTTCAATTACATAAAAATTCTATTATGATAAACTATTTAATAGTAACATTTTTTCTTAAAATATGAAAAGAATTGTATTTTGAAATTCACTCGATTTTACGCTTTTAATCTGTAATATTATATATATATTTTTTTATAAGTTCTTTTTAATAATAAGCTATTACTTATTAAATGTGTTGAATAATATAATACTAATAGTAAAAAAAAACATTATAATTATACGAATTTAAAATAAATAATTATCTTCTTCTTTATTCTCTATTTTAATTAAAACAAAAAAAAGAAAAATTGAATTTAAAATCCACTGTGTTATATGGTAGCAGAGCAAAGTTTTGGTGTTTTTTAAATTAATGTTAAATTAAAAGTAAAATTAATAATAAAAAAAATACTACTTATTAAAATTAAAAATTTTTGATTAAAACCTGTTAAAACAAAATTTAAGCGTTATGTCTCTCCAACGATCGCCGTTATACAATACTACAGCTCAAGATCGGGCATTAAGATATAGAGATAGACAAAGCAATAATGAACAGGAAGAAAATGTTATTGCAGGAGACAATGTCAATAATTCTCAAGAAGCTACTGGATCTGTTCATAACATACCTCCAGCTCCAACTAATGTATGTTCCGATGAACGATCGAGCGTCGCAAATACACCCACATTTGAAGACAACGGGCATTCGGAAGTTTCTTTAGATACTCTAATTCGAACTTTGCTAAATCAACAAGAGCGAACTACTCAAGCACTCATTGGATTGGCACGTTCTCATAATGATTTAGTTACTAAATTAACTACTCAAGAAGAGCCTCCATCTCGTCTAACAACCACTACCGACAGAATTGAACGACTTTCTCCAAACGCATCTGATTCTGTAAGAACTTATTTATCATCAGAATCTTGGTCTCAACCTGTAATTAGCAAACTGCTTGATCGAGTTCCTATCTGCAACGGGTTGAACGCAGAAAAGTTAATTGAATTTATCGAAGCTGTTGACTCCTTGACTGATAATAGATTGATTCCAGAATCTCAGTTTATTACAATGCTAGCAATAAGATGCGAAGGATATTTGAGTAAGAGGTGGTCGCAATTTATGTTAGAAGAACCAGTTTGGCGAAGTATTAAGCAAAATATACTTAATGACCTTCTCTCAGCCATAGATCGAGAACTCTTGAAAAGTCAATTAGTGGCCAGATGGCAACGTCCTGAGGAATCCTTACGAGAGTTTGTTGAGGATATTAGCAATAAAAGTCGCGCGTTAAACTTGGATTTGACTGACTCGGAAATTTCAAGTCTTATATTTATGCACGTAAATACGGCGACAGCTGCTCATCTCCATATTTTGGAGCCACCAACGGATTTAAATAGTATGCGAAAATTAGCTAACCAGGTTTATTCACTACAATGTAGACAAAACGCCTATTCGGCTCATTTACGCGCCAGTAGAGTACCGGCACCAGTTTCCTCCACCAAGAGATGGGAGTGCTCAAAATGTAATAAGTCTGGACATACTGCCGCGTTTTGTCGTCTCCGTCCTGCGGCTAATGCGATTCTGGAAGAGGATAACCAAGACGATCTACATGAATGACTATCATTATCAAATTTAAGAAGCCCTTTCAAACCGATCCTTAATAATCTTAATATTCCCCACTCTATTCTTCCTAGCCCTTTACCTATGATTGCACTTTCGGTGAATGAAAAGCAATTTGTTGCCCTATTAGATACCGGTGCTTCGCGTTCATTTATTTCTCGGCATGTTCTTGATTCCCTTCCGTCTTCTCTTTATCAGATAAAACCATACAGTAGCATTTGTCGACTCGCGAATGGATCACATTTCAAGATTACTGAGTCGGCTACTCTAATAATAAAGATTGGCGAATATACCTGGCGACGAATATTCTTGATCAACACACAACAGCAGTACGATTTTATTTTAGGAGTTGACATGCTGTCTCAGTGTGGCTTGCGGATTGACTTAAGTACAAGAACGATCAGTTTCAGTTTCTGTCTCCAGAAAAGTATTGCCTTTAATGATTTTGCGGATCATTGTAATGTAACAGAGTCCTCACATAGAGATTTTGATATTATATTGTGTGAAAACGACCGTCATAAATTGGAATTATTGTTAAAAAAATATGACCGTGTTGTCACTACTAATATTGGAAGAACCAAAGATTATGAGTACGACATTAAACTAATGGACAACGCACCTGTACGTCGTTCTCCGTATAATTTAACACCACCAAAGGCTCGAATAATGCACGAGCATATACAGAAATTGTTACAAGAAGGAGTTATTGAACCATCAGTGTCACCGTACGCGTCACCAGCTTTTTTAATACCAAAAAAAGATGGTTCCATGAGGCTATGTGTAGACTATCGAGATTTAAACAAGAAAGTTGTTTACGACACTTTTCCAACTCCATCAATTGAAAGTGTTTTCCAGTCGCTGAAAGGAGCCAAGGTGTTCTCATGTATCGATTTAAATGCAGCTTTTTACCAAATTCCACTCTCTAAAAGCTCTAAGAAGTTAACAACCTTCGTTGTGCCAATGGGAGCCTTTAATTTTAAATATACCCCTTGTGGACTCTGCGTTTCACCTCAGGCTTTGAACCGGATTATTTTCGACATGTTTGCCGATTTACGGTATCAGTATGTTTATCCATATTTTGACGATATTTTCATATACAGTGGCTCGGTAGAAGAACACCTAAATCATTTAGAAGAAGTTTTAAAACGATTAGAACGCGTCGGATTTACAGTAAACCCTTCTAAACTGAAACTATGTAAGAGTCGTTTACAGTTTCTCGGACATGTTATTACGGGAGAAGGCTTTCAAGTGGATCCTTCAAAAACACAACTCATCCGAAATTTTCCAATGCCAAAAAATCTCAAGGAAGTCCAACGATTTTTAGGAATGGTTGGTTTCTTCGGAAGATTTATACCTAGGTTTTCTGAACTAGCTGCTCCACTTCATCGGCTAAAACGTAAAGGTGTAAAATTCAATATGGGTCCTGAAGAAGCTCGAGCTTTTTATGAACTGAAAGAGAAGCTTGTTTTACCTCCTATTTTGTCGTATCCTAATTTTGACCAACCGTTTATTCTTCAGGTAGATGCATCGGACATCGCGTTAGGGGCCGTTCTCTTGCAGCGTCTAGGCGATGAATTACGACCTATTCAATATGCCAGCAGAAGACTAACACCCACTGAAACTCGTTACACCATTTATGAGCGAGAATGTTTGGCAGCGGTGTGGGGAGTCGAAAAATTTGCTGAATATTTAGAAATTCAATCGTTCATTCTTCAGACTGATAACGCCGCACTTCGTTGGATGTTCGAACACCCTAAACAGCTTGGCAAGATTGGTCGTTGGGTATTTAGACTGTCTCGCTTCAAATTCACAGTGGAACATGTAAGGGGCACTGACAATGTTATTGCTGATTGTCTAAGTCGATTAATCTACAACGAAAATGAGAAGAACGTTAACGAACAAGTGAATATGCTACAACAATTGCCCGAATCTTTCATTTCTATACGCGAACACCAAAAGAAGGATGCCGATTTGAACCTCATCATACAGCAGCTGAAGGCTGGTGAAGATGTCACAGGGTTCGGATTACGCAGAGATCTTCTCATTCGCTTTGTTGGAGTGAAACGTTTGAAGCGTGTAGTTATTCCTAATTCCATCGTGCCGATGATTTTACATTATTATCACGACCTCGAGATTTCCAACCATCAAGGAATCACTAAAACATATAGAAATATAGCAAAGAATTTTTGGTGGAAAGGTCTATTCAATGATGTACGCAATTTTATTAGATCCTGTGATATTTGCCAACGTTCAAAGTCGTCCAATATACCAGCTACAGGTTTGCTGCATAGTGACCCTCCAAGTCGAGTTTGGCAAAGAGTGTATCTTGACCATGTAGGCCCACTCACACGTTCATCTAGCGGAAATAAATTCGTGCTAACTATTATCGATGGCTTCTCGAAATGGACAGAATTAATTCCGGTTAGCCGGAGTACAGCAGAAATCACTACTAAGAAATTGTCGCAGCTTGTGTGGTCTCGATATGGCCCCCCGGAGTTCGTTGGAACCGATAACGCTAAATGCTTTACATCAAATAATTTTAAAGATATGTGTTTAGCTTGGGGAATACGACATATCCTTACTACCCCTTACCGTCCCCAAGGAAATTTAGCTGAAAGAATGAACCGAGATTTAAAAGCTGGAATCACAATGCAATTACAACATATGCAGAATAATCACCGAGATTGGGATGTTTACATTCCGTTCGTGGCATTAAGTCATAATGCAAGCACTAGTGAAAGCACGCAAGCATCTCCTGCAGCTATATTTCTAGGCAGAGAAATACCGCAAGCCATAGAAAATCAGTGGAATCTCCATGGCATCTCTGACGCTGAAACTCCTCCAACTCAAGCTGAAGTGAGTAATGCGCTACAGAAAGCTAAGCGACGCATGGAAGAACTTTATAATCGACGTCGACGACCGAACCCTTATCAAGAAGGGCAGTTAGTTCTCCAAAAAGAACACCACCGCGTTGATTCCACCGATCCTATTACCGCTAAGTTTTTACAGCGCTGGTCAACGCCTCGTCGGATTTATAAGTTCACCAGCCCAGTTACAGTACGCTTAAAAGATGTAAAAGATCCAACATTAGAATTTCGAGCACACATAGATGATCTACGCCCTTATTATGGACGTCAGAATGGGGAGTAGTCTCTTTCGACGGCTGGAGGATGTGGCATTGCGCACAGTCGCCACTGTCAAACTTACACCATTTACCGTTATATTACCTTTTTTCAAATTTCAATTACATAAAAATACTATTATGATAAATTATTTAATAGTAACATTTTTTCTTAAAATATGAAAAGAATTGTATTTTGAAATTCACTCGATTTTACGCTTTTAATCTGTAATATTATATATATTTTTTTATAAGTTCTTTTTAATAATAAGCTATTACTTATTAAATGTGTTGAATAATATAATACTAATAGTAAAAAAAAACATTATAATTATACGAATTTAAAATAAATAATTATCTTCTTCTTTATTCTCTATTTTAATTAAAACAAAAAAAAGAAAAATTGAATTTAAAATCCACTGTGTTATACTATGGCGACCGTTTACTTACCGCACACTTGCCTGTTAAATGACTCATTACAGACATCGAAAGTAGCTATTTTGTAGTGGGTATGACAAAACATATTTTAAACATTCTCACCTCGCCGGTGGGTGGAACATCTTCTTTTTGCGAAAAACCATCCCCATTTACATGATGTTACATTCTTATCTATCACCTTTCATATTTTCCATTCTGCATTAGGTATTTATAAGATGCATGTAAATATAAGCTCAGAGTACCTAAATAATTTCTAAATAGAAAGCGCTTAAGACATTTATACGCCTCTTACTTAAACTACGTCGGTTTGAGAAGATTTTTCAGTGACTCTTAAATGCTTGAGGGGCATTTATAAAAAAAAAAATTAAATCTGTTTCAAATTAAATTCGAACCACTGTGCAAAAGTGCACTGAGGAGTGAGGATGGTGATTAAATAAATAAGTGATTTTCACTGATGTCGTTCAATGTCTGTTTCAGTTAAGGTAAATGCTCTATATTTGCGCCATAAAAGAAAGCAATACCGTTAATGGAACTGTAACACCGACCGCACAACAATGACATTACAGTACATTATTGTGCGGAATGCGCCATTGTTTCAGAGGTAACGGATACAGTACTGTCGCCGATAGTTTTTCAATTTGTTTGTATGAAACTATAAACGAATAACTTTTTAAGAAGTGCCTGTACGTGTTTATTTGATAGAAGAACTATAAATATGACATCTGTCAGCACGATTATTCAATAGTAATCCTTTAAATGAACTAACACAATTTTTGCACGCGACATTAAAATTGTTTTGACCATACCCACTATAAAATAGCTGCTTCCCACGCATGTAGCCAGTAACAAGCAGGTGTACGGAAAAGTAACTTTACCGCACACTTATGCAGGAAAGTAAAATTCAATAGTATTTAAAGTAAACTTCAATAGTAATTTAATGTTTTTCAATGTATTATTTTTAATAATAGGTAAATAATAAATAAATGAAGTGAAAACCAGCTATTTTTTAAGGGCTACGACAAAAAATAACATATAATATATCTCATTCGTAATGATATTATGACCCGTGTGACTGTTAAAATTCGCTATCGCTTGTGTTAACATACTGTTACTACTCGTGCGTAATATAAGCAATACTTCATTACGCAAATAGAGTATGATATACCATCTACTATTAACAAGCGACTAGGCCCTGCAGTCAGGGTCCATTCTGATTGGTCGAATACCCCATCTTGATGTCATTTGACACACTCATATAGACATCTAAACGAACGTTACAACTAACTAGTAAAGTCTGTATACTAATGTGGATAGTTGATAGCGATTAAAAATGGGTTTTTGTATGTGCGAGAATGGTCAAATACATAATATTCTTTAAGACAGGCATTAATTTTCGCAAAATTAGAATGAAAACTTCAGATAAGGCTTGTAATCTAATTCTTTCTATAGAAGTCGATCAATTTTCTGACATTTCAAAAAATAATAGTAATATTAAATTAGGTTTTATTTTAAAATGTCAAAAAATTGATCGACTTTTATAGAAAGAATTAGATTACAAGCCTTATCTGAAGTTTTCATTCCAATTTTGTGAACATTAATGTCTGTCTTGAAGAATATGTATTTGAACATTGTCCACATACAAAACCCATTTTTTAAACGCTATCAACTATCCATATTAGTATACAGAGTTCTCTAGTTAATTGTTACGTTCGTTTAGGTGTGTGTGTGCGTGTCAAACGACATCAAGATGGGGTATTCGACCAATCAGAATGGACCCTGACTGCAGGGCCTAGTCGCTTGTCTACTATTACATACACATACCTATACGTTATGTATATGTTGCAGTCAAAACTCTTAACCAGTCAAAAGTACTATTGACTAGCAAAATCAGTCAAAAGTACTTCTGACCGTATGCTTTAGTCAATAATACTTTTGACTAAAATAACAGTTAAAAGTACTTTTGCCCAATGGAGCTGGTTAAAAGTACTTTTGACTAAGTGATTCCGTCAAAAGTGGTTTTGACTGGTTGTATCAGTCAAAACTCTTAAAAGGTGGTCGATAAAAATAACGACAAACGCACATATAAACTTTTATATTACTCATTATTAGTGGAGAACGTGCTGATATTAGAACAAAAATGAGTGACTACGAAAAGAAAGAACGCTTTTTGCAAAGAATTTTAGCGATAGAAGATATGAAAGATAGTCATTTCAATGTGATGACAAAAGAAAAATTTGAAAAGTTTGCAATGGATGTGGAAGACGCGAAATTTGAAGAACCATTACAGTACAGTAGACTAAAACGCTTTAACATCATTGAAGTTTGTGGAATTCAAAGTGCCATAATAGTTTGAGTTGCATGAATAAATAATTCGTCTTTGTAGACTGATCAATTAAAGTTAAAAATTATTTAAGAAAAGCGATTAACGTAATATAGGTACTGTGTTTTTATAATCTGTGAATTTTCTGATTACCTATTTTAATGACAATTTTTAAGTGTATGTTTTCTTTGTATTGATTGTAATGCCAAATTTTTCGTAATAAACGATTTCACATTTAATAAATATCTTTTTTATTCACATCTAACGAGTTAATAGTGCTTTTGACTGATGCTTTATTGCAGTTAAAACTACTTTTGACGAAGAGCGTCAGTCAAAAGTACTTTTAACCGCAAATTTGCAGTCAAAAGTACTAATAACCAATAATTTTCAGTCAAATTCACTTTTGACCAACCTGTTCAGTCAAAAGTACTTTTGACTGATTTTGCTAGTCAATAGTACTTTTGACTGGTTAAGAGTTTTGACTGCAACATATACATTGAAAAGAAAACTTATTACCAAACATTTTACGCATCGTCTTATATTTTGTTCAAAAAGTAAAATTTGGGATAAAAGAATTCTCTCTTGCATCTCACTGTTAGAAGTCAGGCCAAAATAAATTTCTAAGTATTTACCTAAAAGCTTAGCTACGTTTTGGAGCTAGTAAAAATACATTATAATGTGATTTGGAAATGAAAGAATATTTACGAGAGTGCGTTTTAAGGTCAAAGAAAACTGCAGGACTGTTCTATACCCGTACAATCAAAGCATTTGAAATCGAGGACTAGTTTGTGCACCCGAAGACAGGATGAAATTCAATATAAAGACAATTACAAATTCTTGTCTCGTTTCACAAAACATTTTCTAGACAATAAACAGACCGCTATGACGTTTCGATGATCTTGCATAGAGGACATGGAAGCCGACGACATTTGTTCTACTCTTCTCGAATATCAAATGTTTCCTATACTTACCTACTATACATTCTATTCTATTGTTTCTTCTTTAAAAGCTTTTATAGGTAATTGATTTATAATAATTTCTAGGAAAATTAGTTTTAGAAAAGTAATAGACATAGATATGAAAATGACATTGTACAACGGTTATAATATTTTCCATTAATTATAAATAAATTGAAAATATCAATTGATGGTAGGCGTTATTGTCTTAAAGTAAATTAAAAAACGTTATTAATGAAAACAAAGCAATAGCACGTTATTATTTTTTTGAAAATCAGTGCAAAAAAATCACTTAGATATGACACACAATTAAAATGTTGCTAGTAGCTCAGTCAATTGAGTGATCTAAAGAGGGTGTAGCCGGAAAGTCACTAAGTGCGAAAACCGACTTCGGGACTTTGGTTGGACTGGTTAATAAAAAACATATTAAAAGTCCTTGCCCTTCAGGTGGACGCAAGAGGGGGAGGGAGCACTTCAAGGGCCCCTTTTTTGGTTTTTTGTGTACTTATATCTCGAAAACAGTTGGTCCTACGAAAAAATTCAATGCATGAAAATTGCAGCTGACAAAATTTCCTACAAATTTTCTATATTTGAGGTTTTTTTTTCTTTATCTTCAACCGTTAACGAGTTACACGCTTCTCAAAACCGTTATTTTTCGAAAAAAACATTTTTCGCCCCACATTTTTTTGCCAAACTTTTCTCTCTAACGTCTCAGCCTTTCATTTTACAAAAAAAAAGTTAAAAAAAAATAAAAATATATATGAGCACTGTGGTTGGAATAAAAACAAAATAAAATATAGTTACTTCTTACCACAACAGTTTTATTGATGGATGTACATTTCGAAAGCTAAGCTTTCATCTTCAGCGAACACTACATGAATCATGTAGTGTTTGCTGAAGATGAAAGATTAGCTTTCGAAATGTACATCCATCAATAAAACTGTTGTGGTAAGAAGTAACTATATTTTATTTTGTTTTAAAAAAAAAAGTTGTAGAGAATTAAATTTCCTTCTAAATGGTATATCTTTTAAAAAGCCTGGATGCTGGCAATTTTGTTACAACCGTCAGTTTTGACCTAAAATCAGCGTTTGATTGTGTAAATAGTGATTTTTTGCTATCAAAATTGGAAGCCATTGGGATCAGAGGTAAAGCCTACGACTGGATCGAGTCTTATTTAATGAACAGACAATTCGTTGTTTCTGTGAATGGCACCTTATCAGAACCAAGACAACAAAACTTAGGAGTTCCCCAAGGGTCGATTATGGGACCGTTATTATTTTTAATATACGTCAACGATTTGGAAAACCACATAGATGTTGGAAAACTGGTAATGTATGCAGACGATGTCACTATTACGATTTCTGCAAGTACTTTAGAAGAACTGGAAAATAACACCCAAAAATCGATCCAACAGTTTGAACAATGGTGTCAGACTAATCGTTTGATGGTTAATGTCACCAAAACTTTTTACATGTTTTATAAAAATAGAAACTATGATAAAACGAATTTCAACCTCCAATCAAATGGTCAGCAGATTGAGAAAGCATGCCAACTAAAATTCTTAGGAATTATATTAGATAGCAATTTAGATTGGGCTTTGCATGTTGACATGGTGTGTAAAAAGTTGAATAAGGTAATCTTCTCTATCAAAATATTACGGGACAAACATTCAACAGAAACGTTGATTATGGTCTATTATGCCTTGGCATACTCTATATTAAAATATGGCCTAATGTTTTGGGGAAAAACTACAGCGCACAAACGAGTCTTCCTACTGCAGAAAAAAATTATTAGAGCAATATTTAAAATATCCAAATATGAATCCTGCAAAGAGTATTTTGTGAACTACAATATTTTAACTCTGTACAGTCTATACTCATATGAAACAATTATTTATATAAAGAGCAATTTAAGTAAATTTAAATTAAATTTGGACATTCATAAACACAACACAAGAAAAAAAAACAACATATATATTGACAATTTTAATACCACTTATTATAGTAAAGGTGCAATCTGTTCCGGAATGTATATGTACAATGAATTACCCTCCGACATAAAAAATATAAACAGCTTAACATTGTTTAAAAAGAACCTAAAACAGTTTTTAATTAAAGCGTGTATGTACGACCATGCAAAATATGTTTAATGCAATTAATTTATGACGCTTTGTATCCTTGTTGGCTTAACAAATAAATGTATATTCTATTCTATTCTATTCTATTCTATTCTATTCTATTCTATCAGTTTACCATTTTATCGTAACCTGATCCAAATTTTTCAGAAGTATGTATAACTCGTTAACGGTTGGAGATAGAAAAAACCTCAAACATAGAAAATGTTGGAAATTTTGTTAGCTACAATTTTCATGCAATGAATTTTTTCGTAGGACCAACTGTTTCTAAAATATACGCGAAAAACCAAAAAAGGGGACCTTTGAAATGCTCTCCCCTCCCCCCCTCTTGAGCCCATTCGAGGCTCAAGAACTTTTAGTATGTTTTTTTTATTAACCAGTTCAAACAAAGTTCCGAAGTTGGTTTTTGCGTTTATTGACTTTCCGGCTAGGATCGTTGACTGGACTATAGCAGTAGTCACAGTCAAAATTTAGTGTTTCAGTTCCCGCTTAAAACGACTTTGACGTCATAATTCGTCTTTAATAATAGTGATAAAAATTGGACTGGACAGCCAGTTCTATACTTCCAACCTAGTAGACAAAACTAAACATTTTCTCTACAAAATAATTCGTTTTTATTCTGATTGGTGTGGAGTATCATATACCTGACTTCCATGTTCCAAAATCATTCTTTTAAATTATTTTTAACATGAAAACTGTCGATGGAATTTGCCAGAAAGTTCTTATACGATTCTTAGACGATATTTCTTTAGTTACGAAATATGCACAAAATTAAAGAGAGTAGAACTCACCGGCTAAGAGTTTCGTATGTTATAACCGAGTTATAACAGTTTAATGAAAATTAAGTTTGTCACGTCATAATTAATCAGTGTAAACTGTGTCTATATTAAAAAGCACAGTGTAAGCACGGATCTCACGGTCGGCAATTATGGTTTGATTGCAATATAAATACCTAATATAGTTTACAATCATCGCGTAGGATGACGCTACTTTCGTGTACATTCGACAATTCAGTGATAGTCATTATCA
>CM077517.1:42524126-42540012 GCA_039654895.1 Mongoloraphidia duomilia | reverse complement strand
CAAAATCGTAACTGTAGGGCCGTATAGCGCCCAAACTAAGTAATTTGGAAGAAGGTAAGTTTGCTTAAATCGGCTTATTTTGGTCTCAGGAACATGTGGTAGGAGTGTGTTAAGTGACACCCTGTACATAAATAAATCATACTTCGCTTCGCAGAAGGCGAAATTCTCGCGGGGGGTATACTAAATTGACAATATACTAAATATACGTAAGCGGACTCACGGGTGACCGCTATTAAATCATAATTTCATACCACCCGGGCGAAGCCGAACGGATACCGCTAGTACCATACATATCTCGTTAGTAATAATATTATATTATTATGACTCGTTTTTACATACCTACTGTCACTACTCGTCAGTAATATACCTCATTACCTACACTACTAGCTATACAATCTATTTGAATGAATTGCGAATTATAGACGCTCGAAGTACAATCTATTTCAGTGCTATGAGTTATAATATATTTATTAATGAATAAATGAAATCAATGCTTAAGCCTTCAACCTTGGTTTTTATGACATTTTAATTGACAAATTTACCTCACCTTTAACAACATTATTTTGTAATTGATTTAATTGCTGTCTTAAGCTCTGAAGACACTTCTCTAAATAATAATTTAAATTATTATTTTTCTCTTTTATTTGTTTCTTATTTAACAGTATACAGTGTGTCCACAGACTCATCCTCAACATGGGGATCTCCGTTGTTATGGGAGATAGAGATTTGGTTAAATGAGACAAAATGTGCAGAATCTCCAGTACTACTACCCTGCGTAGTCAAACTTTCCATATTTTGCTTGGTTCGCGACCGACAGTTGAAAAACGAGATTTACCCATTTTCGTTTTTTGTTTATAACTCGCTTATTAAGTAAGTTAGAAAAAAATATTTTCACTTTCTTAAGGCCGTTTTTTATGAAGATTTCAAATCTCTTTTCATATTTTTATTTACTTTTATAGTTTTAGAGATACTTGTATTAACTTTGTTTTTTTAAATACACGTCAAAGATGGCCATGACACCATTCGAAAGAGATTTTTTTTCTCTTTAATTTGATATGAGGGTTGATGTATTTATTTTCAAAAATAACAGAGTTATACGTAAAACACTGATTTTTAGTAGTGGGCTATGCTAAATTAATTGATAAAACAACAGAAGGCTTAGCAAACAGTTGAAATTCGCGTTGGTTTAGTAAACAGCTGTTTTGTTTTAGCTGTCAAAGTGTAGTTTGTTGCTAATTTGTCAGTTTACTAAGTGATTTATTAAATTTACTTTTGTTATCTTGGAACCATTTTGTAACAATGTTACATTGTTACATTCTATGTCACAAAAATTCGACCAGAGCTGCAGAAATGTACTTCGATCAGTATCCAGAATGAAGACAACCTCATTCGTCTATTTACAGAAACTTACGAGTAAATTTATTAAACTATGGATCATTTAAAAAGCCGTTTACTAAGTCAACGCGAATAAGTCAAGAAGACAAAACTACTGTTTTACGATCAATTGTTGAAAATCGCTTATTTTTCATTGTTACAATATGGTTCCATGATAACAAAAGTAAATTTAATAAAACACTTAGTAAATTGACAAATTAGCAACAAACTACACTTTGACAGCTAAAACAAAACAGCTGTTTACTAAACCAACGCGAATTTCAACTGTTTGCTAAGCCTTCTGTTGTTTTATCAATTAATTTAGCATAGCCTACTATTAAAAATCAGTGTTTTACGTATAACTCTGTTATTTTTGAAAATAAATCCATCAACCCTCATATCAAATTAAAGAGAAAAAAATCTCTTTCGTATGGTGTCATGGCCATCTTTGACGTGTATTTAAAAAAACAAAGTTAATACAAGTATCTCTAAAACTATAAAAGTAAATAAAAATATGAAAAGAGATTTGAAATCTTCAGAAAAAACGGCCTTAAGAAAGTGAAAATATTTTTTTTCTAACTTACTTAATAAGCGAGTTATAAACAAAAAACGAAAATGGGTAAATCTCGTTTTTCAACTGTCGGTCGCGAACCAAGCCAAATATGGAAAGTTTGACTACGCAGGGTAGTAGTACTAGAGATTCTGCACATTTTGTCTCATTTAACCAAATCTCTATCTCCCATAACAACGGAGATCCCCATGTTGAGGATGAGTCTGTGGACACACTGTATAGTAGCGCTTTAAAAAATATCTTCGGAGGCCCTTATACTACATCTATACATACGCCAACAGTGTTATCAATCATATTTCTTCTAAGTTTTTAGTAATATTTACGTAGTTTATTTAGTTTTTTTTTGAGGTAAAAATGGCATGGTAATATAAATATAATATTATGCCATAGAGGAGGCCATATTATAAAAAATAATGTATACAACACGTACCTACACTTATGTATATGACGCTCGGGGTGTTAGTATCTTGCTTAAGGCTCGTGTATCAGTGTCACCCCTCGCGTCATATACATAATTGTAGGTACTTGTTGTACAAACTACTATTTTGTAACACATGTATGGAAATGTAGGTACAACAATTTCAACTCTATAGAGTTTTATTTAATCAATTTCAATGTTTAAACACCGAAATCTCACTGATAGCTGAGAATATTTACTACGTTGCCTTAGCAACCAGTATTTAAATGCTCACATACGTGTATAAAATATTCACATGCGCGCGCACCCGTGTAAAATAGTATATTGTGTGACTAGTGTGCTAAATACATCTTTATGCGTCAGACGCGTTGTTTTCAGCACTTGTTATCGGCTCGCGATGCTAACTCGCCAAGGCTCGTGAGCGCTCGCCTACTACTCGATTTGAAACCATCGCGCCTTACGCATAAATATTTAGCACATGTGTTGCACACTATACTTTATATAACACATGCATGGTTTTAGAACTTTATTGAAATGTCAAACACCGAAATGACGTTAGAATTAGATCACTGATTCTCTCTAATAATCACTCATAATGGATAGTGGATAGGCTTTCTTAAGAAGCTTTTGTTGTGTGGGGTACGGCTCGTGTACCAGTATCGCCCTCGCGTCATTTAATAATAATAATAATAATCGATTTATTTTTATATAGCCAAATAGGCAAAAATTGTCATATGTTACAAAATGTAATATTAAATATGTGTAGCGAAAAATTCCTCAATCGAGTAAAAACATTGCTGAATGAGAAATTTTTTTAAAGCAATTTTAAATAAACTTATGGTAAGATTTTTTACCTCACCAGGTAAATTATTAAAAATGTTGATCCCAGAGCAAACTGGACCTTTGCTGTATAAAGAGAGGCATTGTTGAGGGATTACACATTGTGTCTTATGCCTTGTATTGTATTCATGTAGGTACAGTCTGGTTAGTCGGAAAATTATTTAAATTTAATTTGACGTATACGGAAATATAATATATATAAATATTTGGCAAAGTTAGAATGTTGTTTTTTCTGAAGATTTCTTTGCACGATGTTCGTTTTGATAAGTTGAAGATTATTCTGACTGCATATTTCTGTTTAACAAATAAGCGAGATAGATTAGTACTATTACCCCAAGCAATTATGCCATATTTTAAGTGAGGGAAAACCAATGAATAGTAAATTGTCAATCTAATTTGAATATTTTCACAGTCACGGGATATTTTACGAAGAACGAAGATGGATTTTGAAATTTTTTTACACATCGCTGTAACATGATCGGAAAAAATTAAATTATTGTTGATATGTAAATCGAGGAAAGAAAATTTAGTTGCATTATCAATTACTGAATTATTTAAACTTACACTAACGTCAAATTTACGTTTATTTTGGACAGTTTGGAAAAAACATAGCTTTCGTTTTGGTCAAGTTTAAGTTTAAATTATTTTTTAAGCACCAATTACCAAACAGTCTAATTGAGTCATTATTTTTTGTTTGTAAATTATTTATATCGTTACTGACGTTAATCAGGCTA
This sequence comes from Mongoloraphidia duomilia, assembly GCA_039654895.1. Taxonomy (NCBI): domain Eukaryota; kingdom Metazoa; phylum Arthropoda; class Insecta; order Raphidioptera; family Raphidiidae; genus Mongoloraphidia; species Mongoloraphidia duomilia. The sequence goes on along the minus strand of CM077517.1, from coordinate 42,536,075 downwards.
CAGTCATCAGCGTACAGAATTATTTTGTCTACGTTGGGCAAGTTATACTCTAAATTATTTATATAAATGTTAAAAAATATTGGACCAAGCACCGAACCTTGCGGTACGCCTTGGTGTAGAAATAAAGAATCAGACCTCGCTTTGACGTCGTTCTCGTTATTGTTGATGGAAACATACTGACTACGCTTAGAAAGATACGATTTTACCTACTGGTAAGGAATGCCACGAATGCCAATATTGTCTAATTTCTGAAGTAGTAGGGTGTGATTTACAGTGTCGAATGCCTTGCTGAGGTCGCAGAACATAGCCGATACATACTTTTTATCATTGAGACATTTTGCTATTGTAATCGAAAATAGCTGTTTCGGTAGATTTTCCTTTGGTGAAGCCATGCTTGGCAGGAGAAAGAATATTAAAATGTTCAATATAAGATGTTAATCTGGTGCTGAAGGAGTGTTCTATACATTTAGAGAAAACAGAAAGTAGAGATATAGGTCTGTAGTTTGTCACGTTTTCAAGATCGCCCTTTTTAAAAATAGTACTTGTTGTACAAACTACGATTACACAACAGATTAAACAGATTATGTACGAACGGTTTTTCAAAATTTTGTTATTTTTTTTTTGTGCATCCACCGTTCCCTTATTTTTATTTAGCCCCCCCCCCTCCAATTGCTTCTGAGGATACTGCCGCCCTTTGAATCGCTCCAGCGACAGGTACCTACACCGATCAGTTACTTATGACGGCATATGGAAGAAGAACTTAAATTATTATTACTGTTTAAGTCATTATGTATAATTACAAAACATACATAGTACATGCGATAATATGAAAATGACAGGAACATTTTTATTCTCACACAATGACAATGATCAAATGACAGCAATAATAACACATAATAATATTTATAGTTTAACATGTAATTGGAAACAACATTATTTTTTGTAGCCAGTTTAATTTCTCATAAATATTATTGTCTTCATTTCTCTATAATTTACAACAATTAGGAACAAATTAATACTTATTCAGCGTAAGTAATATTTTTTTTTGTTTTAATATTTAATAATCAATAAATTATTTTTAATGACTTGTTTTAGTGAGAAAATGCTATTGAATTTTTATTAATCACTAGCCGTATTTACTCGGCAGTCGGCGTTGCCCGGGAATGATAGCCCCCTGTTATGAGCATAATGAGATAAAGCCTAAAACCATCACACATTCGTGAAACCCAAAAAATGTCTCCTTTCGATGCGTCTAGATCCATATTCCATAGCCTGTTCGCGCGAAAACACAAAACACGCGGGGAATACATACCTAACGATCAGACTCTTGAACATCTCCACTACTAATCTTCTACAGACGCTCCTACCACGCTCGGCTTTGACTGCTGAGGTAGTGAGAGAGTTCTGTGAAACTCATCATAAATCATTGTTTATTATACCTCTACTACGATTTCAATGAAATTTGGTACACGGTTATGGGCTCCTCAACTCAAAGGATAAGCTATTTTATATCGGGTTTCGTTCGCGTTAAGGTAGGACTACCGTACAAATAAAAGTACTTTTCATATAAAATCAAAAATTACTGAACTGATTTTCAATACAATTCTGACGCATATTATGGAGCCACTGTGCTCAAAGGATAGAACTTTATACACAAATTGATATAATCCATAAACATTCCCAGTGCATTTCAATGGTACTGTAAAGTGAATAAAAAGCTGTCCAATTACTTAAATTGTTTTCTATTTAATGATTAGTATAAGTTGTGCATTGTTTAAGTAAGCTTCATGTCAAAACCAACATTGTATGTTTACGGGAGGAATCCTTATTAATATAAACGCGAAAGTATAACTTTGTCTATTCGTCTGTTACCTTTTCATGCCTAAACCGATGAATAGATTTCGATAAAATTTGGCAAGGAGATATATTACATCCTGCGGAAGGACATAGGCCACCTTTTGACTCAAAAACAAACTGAAGGGGTGAAATAGGGGATGAAAGTTTGTATGGGGAACCCATCATTTCTCAAGTTAGGAATATGAAAATACACTATAACTACTAATATTATAAACTGTAGACAAGTACGCGAAGCGAGGACAACGACAGGCGATATCGCTTTGCAGGGAGAGAATTTCTCGCGTGGGGGGATAATAAATCATAAATTCATAACAACCGGGCAAGTTAGGGTATTGGCGGAATCCTACTAATATTATAAACACCATCAGCCCGGCTTCGCTTCGCAGGGAGAGAATTTCTCGCGGGAGGGGATAATAAATCATAAATTCATAGCACCCGGACGAAGCCGGACCGAGCCGCTAGTAATGTAATAATTTATTAACTTTTAGCATTATACAGGGTGTTTCATAATATATATGCGCAGGACTTCCGGATGTGATAGCTCGTCCAAAAATATGAAAAAAGTTTCTATTAACTTACCCTCTAAAATGCACCATTTTAGAGATACAGGGTGTTGAAATTGAAAAAAAAATTTCGATTTTTGCGAATATCTCCGGAACCGTTTATCGTACAGAAAACAGTTTTGTAAGCATTTTCTACACATAATAAGCTATTAGTAGGAGAGCTGGCAACAATTTTTGGGTAGGTATTTGAGGCAAGCTGAAAACTTGTCCTATACCTCTCCTATTATACCCCAATACGAAACTGCAGACCTGGCTGGTGAGTAGCGGGGCTAAATCAACCCCTAAATTTTTAAAAATATTATTTTTTTATTTCAAAAAATATATTTGAGGCAATATGCAATTTTTATATGTTGTAGTTTAATGTTTAAAGAATAAAAAAAAAAATAAGCCAGATGATTTAGTCGGGATTTTAAAATTGCCAGACGCGTGCAAAAACATTTTGCAAAAAAATATAAAAAATGTATTTGAGGCAACTTGAAATTTTAACAGGATATTATTTATAATTAAAAAATAAGATCTTCAAAAAGACAGGTCATTTCTGTGGGTCTTTCTACCTGCCAGGTGATCCAACAAGTTATGTATAGGTGTGAGTGCGTAGCGCGATAGACAAGCTATAGCGTGAGAGAGAGCGTATATCGGCAGCTGTCTGCGTCCTTGCTTGCCGCGTTACTATTGGTTCTGGTGAGGTCACATGACTTATAAGAGCCACGAGGTTTTCAGTCGGAATTTCGGAGTCGTTATTCTCAGTCGTACATTTTTAATATTGTTGTTACACGTTTTATAAGGTAAATAATTTTAAAATGTCTAGTGAAAAGATAAGTTGTGTCATTTGCAAAAAAAATGATGATAAAGTGATTGCGTTTGTAGAAAAAACTCTCAAAAAAAGTCATGAAGTGTTAGAAACAAAATGATATTGAAAATGTTACTGCAGGTGCGTATAAATAGTCTTTCTTTAATAACTGCTGTATTCGAATTACTATGATTAATTAAAAAAATCAATATAATTATATTACTTTTCGTAGATAATGCAGAGGATGATGAAGCTGCCACAGATGAATCTGAAGAAGATTCTGATAGCTCTGATGAAGGAGCATCCACAGAAGAAGAATAACAATTTATTTGTGACGTGAGATGAATTAAATTTATATTTTTGTACTCATAATTTTGCCGTTGTATAATTATTTTCTCTCCATAAATCTGATTTTGTAATTTTCTATTTTTGTAATCGTTACTTTTTTTATTTAATACGTTAGCCATTATTAATTTTCACGTGACAAAAATATTCAATTTTTGTATAAATTTTAAATTATATATGATAAAAAAATATAACACAATAAATATATCCATTTAACACACATAAATCAACACAATCATTTTTATATAAACCGTTTTTAGCAGAAATTCATAAAATTTTATATTTTTTACTCCGAAATTTTGAATTGGAACCTCGTGGCTATTATAAGTCACGTGACCTCGTCAGAACCAATAGTAACGCGGCAAGCAAGAACGCAGACAGCTGCCGATATACGCTCTCTCTCACGCTACAGCTTGTCTATAGCGCTACGCACTCACACCTATACATAACTTGTTGGATCACCTGGCAGGTAGAAAGACCCACAGAAATGACCTGTCTTTTTGAAGATCTTATTTTTTAATTATAAATAATATCCTGTTAAAATTTCAAGTTGCCTCAAATACATTTTTTATATTTTTTTGCAAAATGTTTTTGCACGCGTCTGGCAATTTTAAAATCCCGACTAAATCATCTGGCTTATTTTTTTTTTTATTCTTTAAACATTAAACTATAACATATAAAAATTGCATATTGCCTCAAATATATTTTTCGAAATAAAAAAATAATATTTTTAAAAATTTAGGGGTTGATTTAGCCCCGCTACTCACCAGCCAGGTCTGCAGTTTCGTATTGGGGTATAATAGGAGAGGTATAGGACAAGTTTTCAGCTTGCCTCAAATACCTACCCAAAAATTGTTGCCAGCTCTCGGACTATATGTTTTGTGCGGAAATTTTTTTTAAGTCATAATTGGTGAAGGTTTTGAAGGGGTAGTGGGTGTTTTTCTCCCCAACTTCTACGCTACTGGAAAAAGTACGGTTTTGAGACGCCCATTTGAACCGCCAATGTTTTCTACACAAAAAAGGTACTCTTGGTCATAAGCTCTAAAGTCGATCGTTTTCGAGAAAAATCAACTTTTATGTTGAAAAACATGGTCAATTTTTTTAAATAAATTTTTTTTCTTACTAATTAAACAAAATTTATTTAAACGTTAGAACAAGTAACAAAACCAAACGTTAACTTCATAATTGCAAAATTAAAAAAAAATGAAAAAATGATACAAAAGTTGTCTTCAAAATTCCCCAAACACCCTGTATCAACACCCTGTATCTCTAAAATGGTGCATTTTAGAGGGTAAGTTAATAGAAACTTTTTTCATATTTTTTGACGAGCTATCACATCCAGAAGTCCTGCGCATATATTATGAAACATCCTGTATATCTTAGTAGTGATGTCGTATATTAGGAATTTTTCCGTAGTTCTAGAAATATTTTTGAATTTTGATAGATAGGGATAAAGGGATTTTTTGTATCAAAACTCTTTCTGATTTTACGGGCGATGTCCTGGTGCGCCCTAGTGTGACAACATTTTAAGAAAATAAATTATTGTCAGTGTAAACCTAAATAAGTTAGTTAGAAAAAATCAGGGTATTATACTCTGCAGAAGCATTCGCGATACTAAAAGCACTGGAATACCTATATCAAAAATCAGGTACAAGGAAAATATTTAATTATCTCCGACTCCTGGAGTATAATCGAGGCTATAAAAAATGCGGTAATATCAAAAACCACATAGTGACTAAAATAAAAAGTTTAATAAAACCGTGGCAAAAAGAAGATTCACCAATGTGCACTTGCAACTGCATAAAATCTGTTAAACATTTACTATTAACATACCAAGAAATAGTGTCAACGTACCATTAACAATAAATTAGTGAAATCCTAAACGACTCCGACTCCAATTTAAAAAAAGTTTTAAAATTCCTTAAACAAAATTAAAAACATTAATATGACATAGGTATAGGTACTTGAAAAAAAATATAAAAAAATAAAAAATTTGACTGATGACCAGTCCTATACTTCCCACCCAGTAAACAATAATTAACTAAAAATTACCGTGGTAACGAATACAATGACCTTCAAGTACCTCAACGTTCAAATTTGTGTATTGTCTATCTCATTCTGGCCGTGCGCGACAAGTATCTATACAGGGTAGATACACAGCATATAATATTTGCAAGAAATAAACACTCCTTTTTTATTCTTTGAAAAAAGCATGGCCATCTTATTTGTTGATAGATCTACTGATGACTAGCTTATAGAATCATGGTTACCTTGATATACGTACAATTTTTTTTTAGTAAAATATTTTTTTTTCGAAAACTACATTTTAGAGAGAAAAAATATTGAGATTTTTTTCATTTTATAACATCTATAATTCATTTAGATTTTTTACCTATGTTAATACGTGACATTGAGAACGTTTTTTTAATATCTCAGGATCCACTGAACCGATTTGACTCAAAATTTAATCAGATCTTAGTTAAAGGCTGATAAATACAATAGCAAACGGCATGGCCGTATCAGAGAGAACGTATATAAATGAGAGTATCATATACCGTAAGTTGGAATGGCATTGAGATAGAGATAGTTCTTCTTACTTTGTTGCACACCGACGGGCCAATAGAATCGAGAATGAAGGCGGACCAATCACATCTAAGAAGTAATAAAAGCGGTATTTTCTAAAATTTAAAATGTGTTATGGGTTTTTTCCAAATATTTTTAAAATGTTAAGGTAAGAAAAAATATTGTGTTAATAAAACATGTTAATTTTTCTTAATCAAACATTTTAAAAATATTTAGAAAAAAATTGGCTCCAAATAAAAAAATTTTGGAGGATACAAGTAATTCAAGAATTACAAGGCGCGATATTCATGTAGGTACTGTGTGTAAACGGTTTTATCGAACATAGGGAAAATAACACTGAGAAGATTTATAATTTTGTAGTAGGCTATGAGCCATAAGACCTAATATAAATATGTATTGGATTACATAGAAAAAATAGTAGGTACAGTGAATTTTTTAAACAATTTTCCATAGCAACGGTTGACTATTAAGCGTTACTCGGAACAGGCTAAATAAAAAAGTCATGATGTGTCGTAAGACACCCGACAGAAGCTATGCTTCTTACGAATTGTATATAAAACCGAATTTGTCAAAGATATAAATAATACAATTAAAAAGTTATTATTTGATCGCCATTTTGAAATCTGACGCCATTTTATTTTTTTGTGTCTTATTAAATTCTCAAATATCAATTTTCAAAAGGATCGGATAATTTTTACAAAGAAATATATACCTATTATAAAGATCTTTTTGACTTGATTTAATGTTATCGTAGATACTTATATAAAATTAATAATAAATAAATAAAACACAACAAAATTTGATTTAATCAAGACGAGTCTAAAATAGGTCTGATCACAACGAAATTATAATTTTGAATTACTTGTTTGTTTCAAAAGCGTAGCTAATAGAAACTGCCAAAACAAAACAATGTTGTGTTGACACAAAAAGACACAACATAATGACCGCCATTTTTAAATATGACATCATTTTATTTTTTTGCGTCCTATAAAACTCGCAAATATTAATTTTCAAAAAGATCGGTTAATTTTTCAAAAAAGTGCATACTACGGGCGCCACTTTGAAATCTGAAGTAATTTTTTGTGTCCTGTAAAACTCTCAAATATCAATTTTCAAAAGGATCGGATAATTTTAGCAAAAAAGTACCTACATATGGCCGCCATTTTAAAATATGACGTCATTTTATTTTTTTTGTGTCCTATGAAACTCCAAATACCGATTTTCAAAAAGATCGGATCATTTTTGCAAAAAAGTAAATATGGCCGCCATTTTGAAATCTGACGTCATTTTATTTTTTTGTGTTCTATAAAAATCTCAAATATCAATTTTCAAAAGGATCGGATAATTTTTACAGAAAAGTGCATGCGGCCGCCATTTTTAAATTTTACATCATTTTATTTTTTTGTCTCCTATGAAACTTTCAAATATCAATTTTCAAAAGGAACGGATAATTTTTACAAAAAAGTACATACGGCCGCCATTTTGAAATCTGACATCATTTTATTTTTTTGTGCCCTATGAAACTTTCAAATACCGATTTTCAAAAGGATCGGATAATTTTTACAAAAAAGTATATATGGCCGCCATTTTGAAATCTGAGGTCATTTTATTTTTTTGTGACCTATGAAACTCTCAAATATCAATTTTCAAAAGAATCGGATAATTTTTATAAAAATGTACATACGGCCGCATTTTGAAATCCGACGTCATTTTATTTTTTTGTGTCTTATGAAACTCTCAAATATCAATTTTCAAAAGGATCGGATAATTTTTACAAAGGAGTAGGTACTACATATTTCCGCCATTTTGAAATATGACGTCATTTTATTTTTTTGTGTCCTATAAAACTCGCATATATCAATTTACAAAGGGATCGAATAATTTTTACAAAAAAGTACATATTATGGCCGCCATTTTCAAATCTGACGCCATTTTATTTTTTTGAGTCCTATAAAACTCTCAAATATCAATATTCAAAAGAATCGGATAATTTAAAAAAAAAGTGCATATGGCCGCCATTTTGAAATCTGACGTCATTTTATTTTTTTGTGTTATATGAAACTCTCAAATATCAATTTTCAAAAGGATCGGATAATTTTTACAGAAAAGTACATACGGCCGCCATTTTTAAATCTTACATCATTTTATTTTTTTGTGTCCTATGAAACTTTCAAATACCGAAATGGATCGGATAATTTTTACAAAAAAGTATATATGGCCGCCATTTTGAAATCTGACGTCATTTTATTTTTTTGTGTCCTATGAAACTCAAATACCGATTTTCAAAAGAATCGGGTAATTTTTACAAAAAAGTACATTTGGCCGCCATTTTTAAATCTGACGTCATTTTATTTTTTTGTGTTCTATGAAACTCTCAAATATCAATTTTCAAAAGGATCGGATAATTTTTACAAAAATGTACATACGGCTTGCCATTTTGAAATCTGACGTCATTTTATTTTTTTGTGTCTTATGAAACTCTCAAATATCAATTTGCAAAAGGATCGTATAATTTTTAGAAAGGAGCTCTACATATTTCCGCCATTTTGAAATCTGACGTCATTTTATTTTTTTGTGTCCTATAAAACTCGCAAATATGGATTTTCAAAAGGATCGGATAATTTTTACAAAAAAGTATATATAATGGCCGCCATTTTGAAATCTGACGTCATTTTATTTTTTTGTGTTCTATGAAACTCTCAAATATCAATTTTCAAAAGGATCTGATAATTCTTACAAAAAAGTACATATGGCCGCCATTTTGAAATCTGACACCATTTAATTTTTTTGTGTCCTATAAAACTCTCAAATATTAATTTTCAAAAGAATCAGATAATGTTTACAAAAAAGTACATATGGACGCCATTTTGAAATCTGACGCCATTTTATTTTTTTGTGTCCTATAAAACTCTCAAATATTAATTTTCAAAAGGATCGGATAATTTTTACAAAAGTGACGTTACGCTACTTCGTGACGTGACTTTACAATTGTTTAGTGTGCTTTATTTCCTTAGTCTGATTTTATTACATTTATCCGAAACGTTACCGTAGAAAGACCTTTTGCCTGTGAAAATTCAAAAGTACGATTTGCACCCGGACGAAAGCCGGGCCGATCAGCTAGTTACCATAATAATGTATTGTCACCGGAGCTACACATGTGTGCAAAATTTCAACTCAATCGGATCACGGGAAGTGGGTGAAAATTTAAAAGTACGATTTACACCCGGACGAAAGCCGGGCCGGTCAGCTAGTTACCATAATATTGTATTGTCAGTTGTCACCGGAGCTACACATGTGTGCAAAATTTCAACTCAATCGGATTACGGGAAGTGGGTGAAAATTCAAAAGTACGATTTACACCCGGACGAAAGCCGGGCCGGTCAGCTAGTTACCATAATATTGTATTGTCACCGGAGCTACATATGTGTGCAAAATTTCAACTCAATCGGATCACGGGAAGTGGGTGAAAATTCAAAAGTACGATTTACACCCGGACGAAAGCCGGGCCGGTCAGCTAGTTACCATAATATTGTATTGTCACCGGAGCTACACATATGTGCAAAATTTCCACTCAATCGGATCACGGGAAGTGGGTGAAAATTCAAAAGTACGATTTACACCCGGACGAAACCGGGCCGGTCAGCTAGTTACCATAATATTGTATTGTCACCGGAGCTACACATGTGTGCAAAATTTCAACTCAATCGGATCACGGGAAGTGGGTGAAAATCCAAAAGTACGATTTCACCCGGATGAAAGCCGGGGTATGAACGTCGAGAAATTTTGGTCCGATCCCTAGGTCTCGCCATCCGATCGACGTCAATAATTAGTTACACGTCATTTTAACTCAGTAGGCCAGGGTTTTTATAAACTTAAATTCAAACATCAGCAGTCAAAAAAATGAATAACTATATTTAAATAATGCAATATAAGACAGAACATACGCTATCTTCCAATATCCATATCACACTGTGCAACAGACAAGGACAACCGAAACAAGTTCGCGATTTATTAGATAAAGTCGCATTTATTTGCTTTAATAATCATATAAATCTGTATAAAAAAACAGTTTTGACACAATATTATACATGAAATCTATCTAAAATTTTCTGCTCTTTCGTTTAAGACAGGTTTCGAATCAATCTGACTTAAATTGAGCAAACTATAAGCAAAAAACACCGTTTTTTCTAATTTGCTCCCCTCTGGGGCCAAAATTCAAAAATCGGGCGACGTTAGGATCAAATAGACCCCGAGAGGAATCGAACAAAAAAAAGTTTTTTAAAATCGGTTAACCCGTTTGGGCTGTACGACTGATACAAAAAATCCGTTACAGATTGACAGATTCACAGATTCACAGATTGACAGATTCACAGACGTACAGACAAAGCGAGTGTATATAGGCGCTTCTAGCTTCGCTAAGATCGCGCCTAAAAAAAGGAAACAAACTTTATAAATTGACAAAAAAATAAACAATATCATATAAACATATAAAAAACAAACATAAATTACTAACAAAAAAAAACTATAGATTGATGAAAATAAATAAATGGTATTTATTATTATCTTAACAAAGGTTTCCAAGTTTTAATATTATATCTATGCTTCGACTACTATATTATAATATACTAATACACTGGTACGTATACTACACCGTATTGGCTGCATAAAATTTTTTAGGATCTTCCACAGTCGAGGATCTAAAATAGAATAAAGTTTAATTTTACAAAACAATCGGCTAAATTTTACAAATAGTTTGTTATTGGAGGTTAGTTTAGTGATTATTCGTATTGTCTTAATTAGCAATGTCAAATAAGATTATTTTTTAGTATAATCGTAGATCGGTTCTTTTGCTTCGAGTAATCATTATTTTGTATACCGAACAGTAAATGAGTATGTACTTTCAAAGTATTGAGTAGATGGTATCGGGTATCGAAGCCCGGAGTATCGATACCTACTCGGTATCGATACTATAATAGTTCTTACCCTAATTGGGCGGGTTGCACGGTTATTCAGAGAGAAAATAGTAATCTAAAATAATTAATTAATCGTAGTAATGAATACTTCTACATAACTTATTAGCCTTAAGCAAAATTTGTTATACTTTACTTACTTACCAGGTAATAAATATTATCATCGATTGTGGGTATTAGTGCTCCCAGGGACCCGAGCTCGTACCAGTCAGTTTATGTATGCCGGCTGGTTGATTTTAATACACAATTGTCTGAGTTGTCGACGCGTCTATAATCTACAAGAATAATAATAAAAAAAGTCAGTCTAAAACAAAATCACAGTTGAATTTTAAACAATAGTCTGTTAAATTTAGCGCGCTGTTTGTAATTAGCAATATTTTCTTATATACCTAGACGTTTATAACTTGAGCGTCTTTAACCTACAATATTATTGTTTGAAGTTTGAGGTTAAGATAAATTTATAATAGATGTAGTTACTTACCAAATATTAACTTCGAGCCGCTTAATTAAACACCAGGTTTTATGAAAATAAATATAGTTTTGACCTAATGAACACAACAAACCTAATTTTCTATGCACTGATTCTCAATACTGATTTTTCAATAAAATGCTTATGATGCACATTCGTAAATAAGTTCAAAATGATATGTTTTCTCTCTACCATGAGCATAACGGTTTTCGTTGACAGTCGAGCTCATTTCTGTACTTTGATTGGCCCGTCAGTGTGCAACAGAGTAAGAGCATGTGTTAGAATGTGTCAGATAAAGAAAGATATACAGTAACGATGCGTTGCCGGTTTCCACATCCCATTTGCCACTCTCATTTATATACGTTCTCTCTG
>CM077517.1:42377610-42524026 GCA_039654895.1 Mongoloraphidia duomilia | reverse complement strand
ACTCGTCGGTAACTTTGGTAAATATTTTTATTTATCTATTCTTTCACAACAGTGACAACCGTTTACATGCTTTGGACAATTATTGTTCCTCACTTTATTCACTGTTCGCTTTTTGTCTATTTTTCCGTTGGTCAGTTTTGCTTGACCGTTGGTCAATTTTTGTTGACCAACACTTCGTTACTACTTGACCACTGCTTGACCACTATGTGTCCACCATATGTCTGTGGCAAGTATATTGTTCACTGGGTCCACTATATGTCTGTGGTGGTAGTATTTATTTGCCACCTGCAGATATCTTCCACACTGTCTGTCACTTTGCACCAGAAGATTATCTGCACTTAATCACTCGAAGATCTCGTCTGTCACTTTCAAATATCTTCCACACTGTTTGTCACTTGGTACTGGAAGATTATTTGCACTAGGTCACTCGAAGAACTTTTAACTCGCTGGTGGTCTATTTATTTCTTGTCGCACTTTTCACGTCTGCTCTCGTTGAGAATGTATACGTGACTCTCCGGTGTTTCATACTTGCTCTTGCCTATATGAACTTTCCTGGTCATTTTATATCCATGGTGGCGGGTTTTCTTATTGTTGTCAACCAGAATATTTCTTCGCGCTCAAGGCTGCGTGATCCATGTTAAGCCAACGAATCATGGTTGCAACCAGCCTGCTTAGATTCGTTACATTGCCTCCCTCTTAGACCTGTCCTGTCCCAGGACAGATTACAAGCACGAAAGAAGGGGTCATGTCGATAGTGGCATCTCTCGCCTCGGCTGCATGTTCCTCTTGGGTAGAAATAGCAGTCTACACTCTTCTGTTGGCTCATGTGCGTTTTCAGCCCGAAACTGCATACCAGGATGTTCACTTCAGTATCTTGAAAGATTACTTCCAGCATGTTTCGTACGACTCTCCAATCCAAATGATCGAGCCCACAGCCCAGCTTAGGGACCTCTAATTTCTTGACACCGTCATGAAGTAGGTTGGCCTTTAACTCCATTAGGGTGTTCCACAGATCCACGTATGTAGGTTTCTGGTAGACCAATCGTTTCGTCACCAAATAGTAGATAGGGCGGCACTGTTCTAGCAGCCGTAGTACCCTACCGACCGCAGGGACTTGTCTCCATAGTTCCTCTTGGCAACCAAATCGTCGTCGGAACTCACCCGCAATCCCTCTGGACATGCGCAGGTCCGCAGAGACACAGTGAGCGAGTGAGTAGCTGTCGGAGACACCAAAAAGGTCCTGTCGTTCTTCCTTGGTTACACCAAAACGGGCCTTTCTGGTCCCAGAGAAGTCGGCCATGAAATTTTCAAACTTCTGTCGGTCGTCCTTGATCGTTGTTTGCCCGACGATTCTTCTGGCCTGGTGGTCTGGCTCAGCCGTCATGGCATAGTCTCCTTCGTAAGGCGCTAGTCGATTGGAATGCACTACTCTTGGTTTCCCTTGTGGCAACTTCCGCACACGATAGACGACATCGTTTATTCGCTTCATTACTTGATATGGGCCTTTCCAATCTTGTTGTAGCTTTGGCGACAGGCCACGTCGTCTCCGTGGATCATACAACCAGACCAAATCTTCTGCTTGAAATCCACCATCTTGCGCTCGCACGTCGTACCGACTCTTCATTCGATCACTGGCCAGTTGGCTGTTCTTGCGGACCCGTTGATGTATATCGTCCAGCTTCTGTTTCAGTTTTGCGGCGTAGCTGTCTCCTACGACTTCTTCTTCCACAGGTGGTCGTCCAAACTCTAAGTCGCAAGGCAGTCGCAGTTCACGTCCAAGCATCACGCTGGCCGGTGTTTGATCGGTAGTCTCGTGAACTGACGCGCGATAAGCCATCAGAAACAGATGCAAGTACCGGTCCCAGTCTCGTTGGTGATCGGAAACAACTTTAGCTAGGTACTTTCCCATCGTCCTATTCATGCGTTCCACCATTCCATCAGACTGTGGGTGCAGCGGCGTAGTTCGTGTTTTGCGAATTCCAAGCAACCGGCACACGTCACCGAAGAGGGCGGATTCAAAGTTTCGGCCCTGATCTGAATGCAGTTCCATTGGCACTCCAAACCGACTGAAGAATTCTTTGACAAGCACCTCTGCCACAGTCGTCGCTTTTTGGTTCGGGAGCGCATATGCTTCCACCCATTTAGTGAAGTAGTCCATCGCCACCAGGATGTATTTATTTCCATCGTCGCTCTCGGGGAATGGTCCGGCTACGTCTATTGCCACTCTCTCCATTGGACTCCCCACGTTGTATTGCCTCATGGGTGCTCTCCTCTTTCCCAAGGGTCCATTTCCGGCGGCACACAATCGACATTTGCGGCACCATTCTTTGACGTCCTCTTTGCAGTTGACCCAATAGAACCTCTCTCGGACTTTTTCCAGGGTCTTCTTCACGCCGAAATGGCCTCCCGAGGCCCCATCGTGAAGTTGTCGCAGCACATCCGGCACTCGGCTTCTCGGTATCACCAATTGAGACCTTACGCTCGTGCCGTCTTCATTTTCCAGTCTTCTCTTCAAGAGACCGTCCTCCACCTCCAGCGAGTTCAATTGGGCCCAATATGCCTTCAGCACTCTACTGGACGAACTGACGGCCTCCCAGGCTGGTCTTCTCACGTTCCTTTTCCACTCTAGCACTATCTTCAGTTCCGGATCCGCTTCTTGTTCCCGCCTAACTTCATTGGGCAACCACTCGTCGTTTACCAGGGTGGTTCTTGAAATGCAGCAAGTCTTCACTTCTTGGCGAGAACAATGTTGACAATTTTCTGGACACGGTCTTCTTGAGAGGGCATCGGCATTCCGGTGGATGGTGCCCGCTCGATGTTCGGTGTCGAAGTCGTATCCCTGCAACCGCTCGATCCATCTGGCAACCTGTCCCTCGGGGTTTTTAAATTGCAGGAGCCACTTCAACGCAGCATGATCTGTTCTCAACAAGAATCTTCGGCCATATAAATACTTGTGGAAGTGTTCTACTGACTTGACTACTGCCAGCAACTCTTTCCTAGTTACGCAATAATTTCTTTCAGCCTTTGACAGGACTTTGCTGAAATAGCCAATGACTTTCTCGTGCCCGTCTTGAATCTGGGACAGCACACTACCAATAGCCAGATTACTTGCGTCGGTATCCAGTATGAACTTCTCTTCTGTGCGTGGATAGCTCAGTATCGGTGCCGTTACCAGAGCGCGTTGCAGGTGTCGGAAAGCTTCTTCGCACTCGTTGTTCCAGACGTATTCCCGTCCATCTTCAGTCAATCTTGTCAAGGGCTTTGCAATGTTCGCAAAGCCAGGGACGAAACGTCGGTAGTACGTGCATAGTCCAAGAAAGCTCCGAACTTGGTGCTTGTCTTTCGGTGTTGGCCACTCTTGCACGGCTTTAATCTTCTCAGGGTCGGCTTCCACTCCTTCTCGAGACACAACATGTCCAAGATATTTCACTTTCGTCCGGAATATGTGGCACTTCTTCGGACTCAACTTCAGGTTGGCTCCACGTAGTCTTCGGAACACCTCTTCCAAGTTCTTTAGGTGTTCTCCGAACGTGCGACCAACCACAATCACATCGTCGAGGTATACCAAACAGGTCTTCCATGACAGACCCCTCAAAATGGTCTCCATCAGGCGCTCAAAGGTAGCCGGTGCGTTACACAACCCGAAGGGCATGACCGTGAATTGCCATAACCCTGTGCCGATTGTGAACGCTGTCTTCTCGCGGTCTTGAGGGTCCATTTCGACCTGCCAGTAGCCGCTCTTCAGATCTAAGGTCGAGAACCACTGAGATCCTGACAACGTATCTAGTGTGTCATCGATACGGGGAAGTGGGTAGCTGTCTTTCTTGGTCACGTCGTTAAGGCGCCGATAGTCCACACAAAATCGGGTTGAGCCGTCCTTCTTGCCGACCAGAACCACCGGTGATGCCCATGGGCTGCTTGATGGCTCTATGACTCCCTGCTTCTCCATGTCCGTGACGATCGTCTCAGCTTCATCTCGTCTCGTCAATGGAAGACGTCTCGGTCGTTGTCGTATCGGCCTGGCATCTCCCGTGTCAATTTTATGACGTACCACATCGGTTCGCCCTTGTTGCTCATCGTCGAGTGCGAAAACGTCCGAATAGCTGTGGATTAATCTTCGCACTTCTCTTGACTGTGCAATGTCAAGGTTCTCACACGAGCCGATAATCATGGTCGCCAATTTTTCCATGTTTCTTGCGACGGTTGGCCGTGGTACGTCCTCTACACATCTGGAAATTCGGGAGGCTTGCACACACTGTCCCAACAGGGTGTTCTTCTTCAGGGTCACCGGTGTCGAGTTAACGTTCATAATTCTCACCGGTACCGTCTCTCCAACCCTGACTAGTGTTTTTCCCACTAGCACGCCGTTACGAACCAACTTGTCGTAGACAGGTTCAACTACTCGCACACTTCCTGCCCGAAGATCTCCATCCAGACCGGCTCGTATCATCATATCGCTTCGTTCTGGCAGTGTGACGTCTTCCTGGAGCCAGACTCTGGCCACCGAGTCCTCCCCGGGATGTAGGGGAAGTTCCTCGTCACCAACTCTCAGGACACCTTCTTTCAGGTCTAGTGCAAAACCAAATTTCCGCAGAAGATCCATACCTAGGATGAAATCGTCGGAGATGTCAGCCACCAGTACTTCATGGTCGAGCTTCTGGTTTCCAATGCCGATAGTCATCGTCGTCGATCCATGCGTCGAGATCCTGTCACCGGTCGCTGTCTTGAGCATAACTGTCGCTGGCAATAGCCTCGTGGCTTTGTGTACAACACCAGGACGTATAATTGATTTCATCGCACCTGTGTCCACCAGTAACTGGATGGTCTGGCCAGCGACGTTCCCATCGACGAATATGCTGGCCGCGCGGTCTTGAGGTGACACGGCATGGATAGTAATCTCCGGAGCATACTTTCTCCAGGTCGACGTTCGCTCCTTCTCGTCAACCTTCTTTAGTTTTCCGGCTTCTGTTTTTTCACCGGTTTTCGGGCAGTTGCGCCGTATGTGGCCTCGTTCACCGCAGTTCCAACAACGGGGTCGCCACGGTTCTTGGGGATTCTTTTGGCGGCCGGTCTCCCGGAGAATTCTTCGCACCAACTCTGTCATGCGATCTTCGGAGCTCTCGGTTTCTTCCGCCACAGTCCGGACACGTTCGTGACCTCGCGATGCTTGCTTGGCGGCTTCAAATTCCATGGCATGGGCAAGCGCGTCATCTATGGTCTTCGATCGCGCCAGCCTCAAGCCCTGCTGAGTTTCGCCGTCTCGTAAACCATCAATGAATGTTTGTACCGCCAATTGCTCTAGGAACGACTCAGGTGCTGTCGGATACGCCAATCGTATTAAGCGCGCAACATCGGCTTGGAACTGTTGAAGCGTTTCTCCGTTCTTCTGGTTACGGTTCCTCAGCTGTGCGTGGTATACTTGCTGGAGGTGAGCATCACCGTACCGTAACTCCAATCGGGAGACCAACAGGTGGTAGTCGTTTTGTTGACTTGCTGGGATTGCCTGCAGAATGTTTAAGGCATCCCCGCGCAAGGCTACCACCAGAGAGATGACTTTGTCGCTCTCAGACCATCCGTTGGCTCTTGCAGCCGCCTCAAATTGTTTGTAGTAGGTCGACCAGGCCACGTTTCCGTCAAACGTCGGAGGTTTGACTCTCATGCTGGAGGTGGTTGTCTCTCTCTCTATCTCGGTTGCACTTCTGACTTCAACAACCGGAACAGAACGTCTTCCTTCTAGCATTTCCATTCGTTCTTCTAGGGTGTCGAGTCGTCCATCGAGCACCCCCATCTTTTCTTCTATTATACTAGAATTTCCGCACACCGTTTCTAGTATTGTCTCTTCCATCTTTCTGGTATTTTCTTCTTGCTTTTTGGCGTTTTCTTCTTGCTTTTCTTCCATCCTTCTGGCGTTTTCTTCTTGCTTTTCTTCCATCCTCTGCATCATTGTCATCATCAGCGTGAGTGCATTATCATCGACTCCGCTGTCCGACACAGCGAACAGAAAGCTTTCTGGGTCTTCGTCCTCCGCCACTAGCGCCTCTCTGAGCCGCTTTCGCAATACATCGTTCGTTCCTGATGTTTCCATGCTTCTTTTCTCCAGCTCGCGTTTGAGGTCCGCCTTTACCAAATCCTTCAACAGTTTTGTCGTCATCGTTACACCCCACACCTGACACCAATGTAACAAAACTCGTCGGTAACTTTGGTAAATATTTTTATTTATCTATTCTTTCACAACAGTGACAACCGTTTACATGCTTTGGACAATTATTGTTCCTCACTTTATTCACTGTTCGCTTTTTGTCTATTTTTCCGTTGGTCAGTTTTGCTTGACCGTTGGTCAATTTTTGTTGACCAACACTTCGTTACTACTTGACCACTGCTTGACCACTATGTGTCCACCATATGTCTGTGGCAAGTATATTGTTCACTGGGTCCACTATATGTCTGTGGTGGTAGTATTTATTTGCCACCTGCAGATATCTTCCACACTGTCTGTCACTTTGCACCAGAAGATTATCTGCACTTAATCACTCGAAGATCTCGTCTGTCACTTTCAAATATCTTCCACACTGTTTGTCACTTGGTACTGGAAGATTATTTGCACTAGGTCACTCGAAGAACTTTTAACTCGCTGGTGGTCTATTTATTTCTTGTCGCACTTTTCACGTCTGCTCTCGTTGAGAATGTATACGTGACTCTCCGGTGTTTCATACTTGCTCTTGCCTATATGAACTTTCCTGGTCATTTTATATCCATGGTGGCGGGTTTTCTTATTGTTGTCAACCAGAATATTTCTTCGCGCTCAAGGCTGCGTGATCCATGTTAAGCCAACGAATGATGGCTGCAACCAGCCTGCTTAGATTCGTTACAATATTTTAAAAATTTTAAAAAATCATTTTTAATCGTTATTTTTATTTGACTTGCAAAAAAATTTCTTTTTAATAAATCGGCTTTATTTTGCGTTTTCCAATCGATTTACACTTAGAAATTCAACCTTGAAGCATTTTTGCACCGTTAAATGGGTTCAATAATAAAATCATTATTGAACCTCATTTAACGGTGCAAAAATGCTTCAAAGTTAAATTTCTAAGTGTAAATCGATTGGAAAACGTAAAATAAAGCCGATTTATTAAAAACAAATTTTTTTGCAAGTCAAGTAAAAATATCAATTTTAAAAATGATTTTTTAAAATTTTTAAATTATTAATATTTTTATAAAATTCTTAACGTGATTTTTTTAAAGTTTTAGGATTTTTTAAGTCTTTAAAAATTTAAAAATTTTAAAAATTATTTTTAAAAATTTTTCTTGGTTTTAAAAAATTCATAAAAATTATAAAAAATTTCAAAAAGTTTTAAATGATTTTCTCGACGTTTCAGGATGTATTAAGACTTTTAAAATTTTTAAATTTTTAAAAATTTTTTTTAAAAATTTAAAAATTTTAAGTCTTAAAACATCCTAAAACGTCGAGAAAATCATGTAAAAAATTTTAAAAATTTTTATAATTTTTATGAATTTTTAAGACATAAAAATTTAAAAAAAAATTTTGAAAATTTTAAAAGTCTTATAAAACATCCTGAAACGTTGAGAAAATCATGTAAAAATCTTTTAAAATTTTTAATAATTTTTATGAATTTTTGAAAACTTAGAAAAATTTTTAAAAAAAATTTTAAAAATTTTAAAGTTTTAAAAGCCTTAAAACATCCTAAAACGTAAAAAAAATCATGTTAGAAATTTTAAAATTTTTAATATTTTAAAAATTTTAAAAAATCATTTTTAATCATTATTTTTATTTGACTTGCAAAAAAATTTCTTTTTAATAAATCGGCTTTATTTTGCGTTTTCCAATCGATTTACACTTAGAAATTCAACTTTGAAGCATTTTTGCACCGTTAAATGGGTTCAATAATAAAATCATTATTGAACCTCATTTAACGGTGCAAAAATGCTTCAAAGTTGAATTTCAAAGTGTAAATCGATTGGAAAACGTAAAATAAAGCCGATTTATTAAAAACAAATTTTTTTGCAAGTCAAGTAAAAATATCAATTTTAAAAATGATTTTTTAAAATTTTTAAATTATTAATATTTTTATAAAATTCTTAACGAGATTTTTTTAAAGTTTTAGGATTTTTTAAGTCTTTAAAAATTTAAAAATTTTAAAAAATATTTTTAAAAATTTTTCCTAGTTTTAAAAAATCATAAAAATTATAAAAACTTTCAAAAATTTTTAAATGATTTTCTCGACGTTTCAGGATGTTTTAAGACTTTTAAAATTTTAAAATTTTTAAAAATTTTTTTTAAAAATTTAAAAATTTTAAAAGTCTTAAAACATCCTAAAACGTCGAGAAAATCATGTAAAAAATTTTTATACCTTTTATGGATTTTTAAGACTTAGAAATCTAAAAAAAAAATTTTAAAAATTTTAAAAGTCTTAAAACATCCTGAAACGTTGAGAAAATCATGTAAAAATCTTTTAAAATTTTTATAATTTTTATGAATTTTTAAGACATAAAAATTTAAAAAAAAATTTTGAAAATTTTAAAAGTCTTATAAAACATCCTGAAACGTTGAGAAAATCATGTAAAAATCTTTTAAAATTTTTAATATTTTTATGAATTTTTGAAAACTTAGAAAAATTTTTAAAAAAAATTTTAAAAATTTAAAAATTTTAAAAGCCTTAAAACATCCTAAAACGTAAAAAAAATCATGTTAGAAATTTTAAAATTTTTAATATTTTAAAAATTTTAAAAAATCATTTTTAATCATTATTTTTATTTGACTTGCAAAAAAATTTCTTTTTAATAAATCGGCTTTATTTTGCGTTTTCCAATCGATTTACACTTAGAAATTCAACTTTGAAGCATATTTGCACCGTTAAATGGGTTCAATAATAAAATCATTATTGAACCTCATTTAACGTTGCAAAAATGCTTCAAAGTTGAATTTCTAAGTGTAAATCGATTGGAAAACGTAAAATAAAGCCGATTTATTAAAAACAAATTTTTTTGCAAGTCAAGTAAAAATATCAATTTTAAAAATGATTTTTTAAAATTTTTAAATTATTAATATTTTTATAAAATTCTTAACGTGATTTTTTTAAAGTTTTAGGATTTTTTAAGTCTTTAAAAATTTAAAAATTTTAAAAATTATTTTTAAAAATTTTTCCTAGTTTTAAAAAATTCATAAAAATTATAAAAAATTTCAAAAATTTTTAAATGATTTTCTCGACGTTTCAGGATGTTTTCAGACTTTTAAAATTTTAAAATTTTTAAAAATTTTTTTTAAATATTTTAAAATTTTAAAAGTCTTAAAACATCCTAAAACGTCGAGAAAATCATGTAAAAAATTTTTATAATTTTTATGAATTTTTAAGACTTAGAAAAATTTAAAAAAAAATTTTGAAAATTTTAAAAGTCTTATAAAACATCCTGAAACGTTGAGAAAATCATGTAAAAATCAATTAAAATTTTTAATAATTTTTATGAATTTTTGAAAACTTAGAAAAATTTTTAAAAAAAATTTTAAAAGTTTTAAAATTTTAAAATTCCTTAAAACATCCTAAAACGTAAAAAAATCATGTTAGAAATTTTAAAATTTTTAATATTTTAAAAATTTTAAAAAATCATTTTTAATCATTATTTTTATTTGCCTTGCAAAAAAATTTCTTTTTAATAAATCGGCTTTTTTTTGCGTTTTCCTATCGATTTACACTTAGAAATTCAACTTTGAAGCATTTTTGCACCGTTAAATGGGTTCAATAATAAAATCGTTATTGAACCTCATTTAACGGTGCAAAAATGCTTCAAAGTTGAATTTCTAAGTGTAAATCGATTGGAAAACGTAAAATAAAGCCGATTTATTAAAAACAAATTTTTTGCAAGTCAAGTAAAAATATCAATTTTAAAAAAATGATTTTTTAAAATTTTTAAATTATTAATATTTTTATGAAATTCTCTACGTGATTTTTTTAAAGTTTTAGGATTTTTTAGGTTTTTAAAAATTTAAAAATTTTAAAGATTATTTTTAAAAATTTTTCCTAGTTTTAAAAAATTTATAAAAATTATAAAAAATTTAAAATATTTTTAAATGATTTTCTCGACGTTTCAGGATGTTTTAAGACTTTTAAAATTTTTAAATTTTTTTAAAATTTTTTTTAAAAATTTTAAAATTTTAAAAGTCTTAAAACATCCTAAAACGTCGAGAAAATCATGTAAAAAATTTTAAAAATTTTTATAATTTTTATGAATTTTTAAGACTTAGAAAAATTTAAAAAAAAAATTTTAAAAATTTTAAAAGTCTTAAAACATCCTGAAACGTTGAGAAAATCATGTAAAAATCATTTAAAATTTTTAATAAATTTTATGAATTTTTGAAAACTTAGAAAAATTTTTAAAAAAAATTTTAAAATTTTAAAACCAATAAAACATCCTAAAACGTAAAAAAAATCATGTTAGAAATTTTAAAATTTTTAATATTTTCAAAATTTTAAAAAATCATTTTTAAAATCATTATTTTTATTTGACTTGCAAAAAAATTTCTTTTTAATAAATCGGCTTAATTTTGCGTTTTCCTATCGATTTACACTAAGAAATTCAACTTTGAAGCATTTTTGCACCGTTAAATGGGTTCAATAATAAAATCATTATTGAACCTCATTTAACGGTGCAAAAATGCTTGAAAGTTGAATTTCTAAGTGTAAATCGATTGGAAAACGTAAAATAAAGCCGATTTATTAAAAACAAATTTTTTTGCAAGTCAATTAAAAATATCAATTTTAAAAATGATTTTTTAAATTTTTTAAATTATTAATATTTTTATAAAATTCTTAACGTGATTTTTTTAGTTTTAGGATTTTTTAAGTCTTTAAAAATTTAAAAATTTTAAAAATTCTTTTTTAAAAATTTTTCCTAGTTTTAAAAAATTCATAAAAATTATTTAAATTTAAAAAATTTTTAAATGATTTTCTCGACGTTTCAGGATGTTTTAAGACTTTTAAAATTTTAAAATTTCTAAAAAATTTTTTTTAAATTTTAAAATTTTAAAAGTCTTAAAACATCCTAAAACGTCGAGAAAATCATGTAAAAAATTTTAAAAATTTTTTTAACTTTTATGAATTTTTAAGACTTAGAAAAATTTAAAAAAAAATTTTAAAAATTTTAAAAGTCTTAAAACATCCTGAAACGTTGAGAAAATCATGTAAAAATCTTATAAATTTTTAATAATTTTTATGAATTTTTGAAAACAGAAAAATTTTTAAAAAAAATTTTAAAAATTTAAAAAATTTAAAAGCCTTAAAACATCCCAAAACGTAAAAAAAATCATGTTAGAAATTTTAAAATTTTTAATATTTTAAAAATTTTAAACAATCATTTTTAAAATCATTATTTTTATTTGACTGGTAAAAAAATTTCTTTTTAATAAATCGGCTTTATTTTGCGTTTTCCAATCGATTTACACTTAGAAATTCAACTTTGAAGCATTTTTGCACCGTTAAATGGGTTCAATAATAAAATCATTATTGAACCTCATTTAACGGTGCAAAAATGCTTCAAAGTTGAATTTCTAAGTGTAAATCGACTGGAAAACGTAAAATAAAGCCGATTTATTAAAAAAAATTTTTTGCAAGTCAAGTAAAAATATCAATTTTAAAAAAATGATTTTTTAAAATTTTTAAATTATTAATATTTTTATGAAATTCTTAACGTGATTTTTTTAAAGTTTTAGGATTTTTTAGGTTTTTAAAAATTTAAAAATTTTAAAGATTATTTTTAAAAATTTTTCCTAGTTTTAAAAAATTTATAAAAATTATAAAAAATTTAAAATATTTTTAAATGATTTTCTCGACGTTTCAGGATGTTTTAAGACTTTTAAAATTTTTAAATTTTTTAAAATTTTTTTTAAAAATTTTAAAACTTTAAAAGTCTTAAAACATCCTAAAACGTCGAGAAAATCATGTAAAAAATTTTAAAAATTTTTATATTTTTTATGAATTTTTAAGACTTAGAAAAATTTAAAAAAAAAATTTTAAAAATTTTAAAAGTCTTAAAACATCCTGAAACGTTGAGAAAATCATGTAAAAATCATTTAAAATTTTTAATAAATTTTATGAATTTTTGAAAACTTAGAAAAATTTTTAAAAAAAATTTTAAAATTTTAAAATTTTAAAACCAATAAAACATCCTAAAACGTAAAAAAAATCATGTTAGAAATTTTTAAATTTTTAATATTTTCAAAATTTTAAAAAATCATTATTAAAATCATTATTTTTATTTGACTTGCAAAAAAATTTCTTGTTAATAAATCGGCTTTATTTTGCGTTTTCCAATCGATTTACACTTAGAAATTCAACTTTGAAGCATTTTTGCACCGTTAAATGGGTTCAATAATAAAATCATTATTGAACCTCATTTAACGGTGCAAAAATGCTTCAAAGTTGAATTTCTAAGTGTAAATCGATTGGAAAACGTAAAATAAAGCCGATTTATTAAAAACAAATTTTTTTGCAAGTCAAGTAAAAATATCAATTTTAAAAATGATTTTTAAAATTTTTAAATTATTAATATTTTTATAAAATTCTTAACGTGATTTTTACAAAGTTTTAGGATTTTTTAAGTTTTTAAAAATTTGAAAATTTTAAAAATTATTTTTAAAAATTTTTCCTAGTTTTAAAAAATTCATAAAAATTATAAAAAATTTTTAAATGATTTTCTCGACGTTTCAGGATGTTTTAAGACTTTTAAAATTTTAAAAAACTTTTTTTAAAAATTTAAAAATTTTAAAAGTCTTAAAACATCCTAAAACGTCGAGAAAATCATGTAAAAAATTTAAAAAATTTTTATAATTTTTATGAATTTTTAAGACTTAGAAAAATTTAAAAAACAAATTTTAAAAATTTTAAAAGTCTTAAAACATCCTGAAACGTTGAGAAAATCATGTAAAAATCTTTTAAAATTTTTAAATGATTTTCTCGACGTTTCAAGATGTTTTAAGACTTTTAAAATTTTTAAATTTTTAAAAATTTTTTTTAAAAATTTAAAAATTTTAAAAGTTTTAAAACATCCTAAAACGTCGAGAAAATCATGTAAACAATTTTAAAAATTTTTATAATTTTAATGAATTTTTAAGACTTAGAAAAATTTAAAAAAAAAATTTTAAAAATTTTAAAAGTCTTAAAACATCCTGAAACGTTGAGAAAATCATGAAAAATCTTTTAAAATTTTTAATAATTTTTATGAATTTTTGAAAACTTAGAAAAAATTTTAAAAAAAATTTTAAAAATTTTAAAATTTTAAAAGCCTTAAAACATCCTAAAACGTAAAAAAAATCATGTTAGAAATTTTAAAATTTTTAATATTTTAAAAATTTTAAAAAATCATTTTTAAAATCATTATTTTTATTTGACTTGCAAAAAAATTTCTTTTTAATAAATCGGCTTTATTTTGCGTTTTCCAATCGATTTACACTTAGAAATTCAACTTTGAAGCATTTTTGCACCGTTAAATGGGTTCAATAATAAAATCATTATTTAACCTCATTTAACGGTGCAAAATGCTTCAAAGTTGAATTTCTAAATGTAAATCGATTGGAAAAAGGAAAATAAAGTCGATTTATTAAAAACAAATTGTTTTGCAAGGCAAGTAAAAATATCAATTTTAAAAATGATTTTTTAAAATTTTAAAATTTTAATATTTTTATAAAATTCTTAACGTGATTTTTTTAAAGTTTTAGGATTTTTTAAGTTTTTAAAAATTTAAAAATTTTAAAAATTATTTTTAAAAATTTTTCCTAGTCTTAAAAAATTCATAAAAATTATAAAAAATTTAAAAAATTTTTAAATGATTTTCTCGACGTTTCAGGATGTTTTAAGACTTTTAAAATTTTTAAATTTTTAAAAATTTTTTTTAAAAATTTAAAAATTTTAAAAGTTTTAAAACATCCTAAAACGTCGAGAAAATCATGTAAAAAATTTTAAAAATTTTTATAATTTTAATGAATTTTTAAGACTTAGAAAAATTTAAAAAAAAAATTTTAAAAATTTTAAAAGTCTTAAAACATCCTGAAACGTTGAGAAAATCATGTAAAAATCTTTTAAAATTTTTAATAATTTTTATGAATTTTTGAAAACTTAGAAAAAATTTTAAAAAAAATTTTAAAAATTTTAAAATTTTAAAAGCCTTAAAACATCCTAAAACGTAAAAAAAATCATGTTAGAAATTTTAAAATTTTTAATATTTTAAAAATTTTAAAAAATCATTTTTAAAATCATTATTTTTATTTGACTTGCAAAAAAATTTCTTTTTAATAAATCGGCTTTATTTTGCGTTTTCCAATCGATTTACACTTAGAAATTCAACTTTGAAGCATTTTTGCACCGTTAAATGGGTTCAATAATAAAATCATTATTGAACCTCATTTAACGGTGCAAAAATGCTTCAAAGTTGAATTTCTAAGTGTATTTACACTTAGAATTTCAACTTTGAAGCATTTTTGCACCGTTAAATGAGGTTCAATAATGATTTTATTATTGAACCCATTGGAAAACGTAAAATAAAGCCGATTTATTAAAAACAAATTTTTTTGCAAGTCAAGTAAAAATATCAATTTTAAAAATGATTTTTTAAAATTTTTAAATTATTAATATTTTTATAAAATTCTTAACGTGATTTTTTTAAAGTTTTAGGATTTTTTAAGTCTTTAAAAATTTTAAAATTTTAAAAATTATTTTTAAAAATTTTTCCTAGTTTTAAAAAATTCATAAAAATTATAAAAAATTTAAAAAATTTTTAAATGATTTTCTCGACGTTTCAGAATGTTTTAAGACTTTTAAAATTTTAAAATTTTTAAAAATTATTTTTAAAAATTTAAAAATTTTAAAAGTCTTAAAACATCCTAAAACGTCGAGAAAATCATGTAAAAAATTTTAAAATTTTTTATAATTTTTATGAATTTTTAAGACTTCGAAAAATTAAAAAAAAAAATTTTAAAATTTTAAAAGTCTTAAAACATCCTGAAACGTTGAGAAAATCATATAAAAATCTTTTAAAATTTTTTATAATTTTTATGAATTTTTGAAAACTTAGAAAAATTTTTTAAAAAAATAAAAATTTTAAAAATTTAAAAGCCTTAAAACATCCCAAAACGTAAAAAAAATCATGTTAGAAATTTTAAAATTTTTAATATTTTAAAAATTTTTAAAATCATTATTTTTTTTTGACTTGCAAAAAAATTTCTTTTTAATAAATCGGCTTTATTTTGCGTTTTCCAATCGATTTACACTTAGAAATTCAACTTTGAAGCATTTTTGCACCGTTTAATGGGTTCAATAATAAAATCATTATTGAACCTCATTTAACGGTGCAAAAATGCTTCAAAGTTGAATTTCTAAGTGTAAATCGACTGGAAAACGTAAAATAAAGCCGATTTGTTAAAAACAAATTTTTTTGCAAGTCAAGTAAAAATATCAATTTTAAAAATGATTTTTTAAAATTTTTAAATTATTAATATTTTTATAAAAATCTTAACGTGATTTTTTTAAAGTTTTAGGATTTTTTAAGTTTTTAAAAATTTTAAAAATTATTTTTAAAAATTTTTCCTAGTTTTAAAAAATTCATAAAAATTATAAAAAATTTTAAAAATTTTTAAATGATTTTCTCGACGTTTCAGGATGTTTTAAGACTTTTAAAATTTTAAAATTTTTAAAACTTTTTTTTAAAAATTTAAAAATTTTAAAAGTCTTAAAACATCCTAAAACGTCGAGAAAATCATGTAAAAAATTTTAAAAATTTTTATAATTTTTATGAATTTTTAAGACAGAAAAATTTAAAAAAAAATTTTAAAAATTTTAAAAGTCTCAAAACATCCTGAAACGTTGAGAAAATCATGTAAAAATCTTTTAAAATTTTTAATAATTTTTATGAATTTTTGAAAACTTAGAAAAATTTTTAAAAAAAATTTTAAAAATTTTAAAATTTTAAAGGCCTCAAAACATCCTAAAACGTAAAAAAAATCATGTTAGAAATTTTAAAATTTTTGATATTTTAAAAATTTTAAAAAATCATTTTTAAAATCATTATTTTTATTTGACTTGCAAAAAAATTTTTTTTTAATAAATCGGCTTTATTTTGCGTTTTCCAATCGATTTACACTTAGAAATTCAACTTTGAAGCATTTTTGCACCGTTAAATGGGTTCAATAATAAAATCATTATTGAACCTCATTTGACGGTGCAAAAATGCTTCAAAGTTGAATTTCTAAGTGTAAATCGATTGGAAAACGTAAAATAAAGCCGATTTATTAAAAAAAATTTTTTTTGCAAGTCAAGTAAAAATATCAATTTTAAAAATGATTTTTTAAAATTTTTAAATTATTAATATTTTTATAAAATTCTTAACGTGATTTTTTTAAAGTTTTAGGATTTTTTAAGTCTTTAAAAATTTAAAAATTTTAAAAATTTTTTTAAAAAATTTTTCCTAGTTTTAAAAAATTCATAAAAGTTATAAAAAATTTAAAAAATTTTTAAATGATTTTCTCGACGTTTCAGGATGTTTTAAGACTTTTAAAATTTTAAAATTTTTAAAAATTTTTTTTAAAAATTTAAAAGTCTTAAAACATCCTAAAACGTCGGGAAAATCATGTAAAAAATTTTATAAATTTTATAATTTTTATGAATTTTTAAGACTTAGAAAAATTTAAAAAAAAAATTTTAAAAATTTTAAAAGTCTTTTAAAACATCCTGAAACGTTGAGAAAATCATGTAAAAATCTTTTAAAATTTTTAATAATTTTTATGAATTTTTGAAAACTTAGAAAAATTTTTAAAAAAAAAAAATTTTAAAAGCCTTAAAACATCCTAAAACGTAAAAAAAATCATGTTAGAAATATTAAAATTTAAATATTTTAAAAATTTTAAAAAATCATTTTTAAAATCATTATTTTTATTTGACTTGCAAAAAAATTTCTTTTTAATAAATCGGCTTTATTTTGCGTTTTCCAATCGATTTACACTTAGAAATTCAACTTTGAAGCATTTTTGCACCGTTAAATGGGTTCAATAATAAAATCATTATTGAACCTCATTTAACGGTGCAAAAATGCTTCAAAGTTGAATTTCTAAGTGTAAATCGATTGGAAAACGTAAAATAAAGCCGATTTATTAAAAACAAATTTTTTTGCAAGTCAAGTAAAAATATCAATTTTAAAAAAATGATTTTTTAAAATTTTTAAATTATTAATATTTTTATGATATTCTTAACGTGATTTTTTTAAAGTTTTAGGATTTTTTAGGTTTTTAAAAATTTTAAAGATTATTTTTAAAAATTTTTCCTAGTTTTAAAAAATTTATAAAAATTATAAAAAATTTAAAAAATTTTTAAATGATTTTCTCGACGTTTCAGGATGTTTTAAGACTTTTAAAATTTTTAAATTTTTTAAAATTTTTTTTAAAAATTTAAAAATTTTAAAAGTCTTAAAACACCCTAAAACGTCGAGAAAATCATGTAAAAAATTTTAAAAATTTTTATAATTTTTATGAATTTTTAAGACAGAAAAATTTAAAAAAAAAATTTTAAAAATTTTTAAAGTCTTAAAACATCCTGAAACGTTGAGAAAATCATGTAAAAATCATTTAAAATTTTTAATAATTTTTATGAATTTTTGAAAACTTAGAAAAATTTTTAAAAAAAATTTAAAATTTTAAAATTTTAAAATTTTAAAACCAATAAAACATCCTAAAACGTAAAAAAAATCATGTTAGAAATTTTAAAATTTTTAATATTTTAAAAATTTTAAAAAATCATTTTTAAAATCATTATTTTTATTTGACTTGCAAAAAAATTTCTTTTTAATAAATCGGCTTTATTTTGCGTTTTCCAATCGATTTACACTTAGAAATTCAACTTTGAAGCATTTATATAAACGAAATTTGCAGTTAATAACTTCGAAAAAAGATTTTATTATTGAACCTCATTTAACGTTGCAAAAATGCTTCAAAGTTGAATTTCTTAGTGTAAATCGATTGGAAAACGCAAAATAAAGCCGATTTATTAAAAGAAATTTTTTTTGCAAGTCCAGTAAAAATATTAATTTTAAAAAATTTTTAAATTATTAATATTTTTATAAAATTTTTAACATGATTTTTTTAAAGTTTTAGGATGTTTTAAGTCTTTAAAAATTTTAAAATTTTAAAAATTATTTTTAAAAATTTTTCTAAGTTTTAAAACTTATTTTTAAAAATTTTTCTAAGTTTGAAAATTTATATATTAATACGAGTTTTTTTCAATGCAAATTTACATGTCAAACGTTTAAATCAAGTTTTTACCGTATTAAAACGTAATTTCCAGTAAATAACTTCGAAATAAGATTATATTATTGAATCTCATTTAACGGTGCAAAAATGCTTCAAAGTTGAACTTCTGAGTGTAAATCGATTGGAAAACGCAAAATAAAGCCGATTTATTTAAGAAAAATTTTTTTGCAAGTCAAATAAAAATTTTAATTTTAAAAATGATTTTTTAAAATTTTTAAAATATTTAAATTTGTAACATTTTTAAAATGATTTTTTTTGCGTTTTGGAATGTTTTAAGGCTTTTAAAATTTTAAAATTTTATAAATTTCTTTTAAAAATTTTTCCAAGTTTTTAAAAATTCATAAAAATTATAAAAAATTTTAAAAATTTTTAAATGATTTTCTCGACGGTTTAGGATGTTTTAAGACTTTTAAAATTTTTAAAAATTTTTTTAAAAATTTAAAAATTTTAAAAGTCTTAAAACATCCTAAAACGTTGAGAAAATTAAGTAAAAAATTTTAAAAATTATAATAATTTTTATGAATTTTAAAACTTAGAAAAATTTTTAAAAAAATTTTTTTTAAATTTCAAAAGTCTTAAAACATCCTAAAACGTTGAGAAAATCATGTAAAAATTTTTTTAAATTTTTAAAAATTTTTATGAATTTTTAAAAACTTAGAAAAATTTTTAAAAAATATTTTAAAAATTTAAAAATTTTTAAAGTCTTAAAACATTCTAAAACGTAAAAAAAATCATGTTAGAAATTTTAAAAATTTTAATATGTTAAAAATTTTAAAAAACCATTTTTAAAATCATTATTTTTATTTGACTTGCAAGAAAATTTCTTTTTAATAAATCGGCTTTATTTTGCGTTTTCCAATCGATTTACACTAAGAAATTCAACTTTGAAGCATTTATATAAACGAAATTTGCAGTTAATAACTTCGAAAAAAATTTTATTATTGAACCTCATTTAACGTTGCAAAAATGCTTCAAAGTTGAATTTCTTAGTGTAAATCGATTGGAAAACGCAAAATAAAGCCGATTTATTAAAAGAAATTTTTTTTGCAAGTCCAGTAAAAATATTAATTTTGAAAATGATTTTTTAAAATTTTTAAATT
Source organism: Mongoloraphidia duomilia (assembly GCA_039654895.1). Taxonomy (NCBI): domain Eukaryota; kingdom Metazoa; phylum Arthropoda; class Insecta; order Raphidioptera; family Raphidiidae; genus Mongoloraphidia; species Mongoloraphidia duomilia. The sequence continues at coordinate 42,504,625 of CM077517.1, read as the reverse complement.
ATTAATATTTTTATAAAATTTTTAACATAATTTTTTTAAAGTTTTAGGATGTTTTAAGTCTTTAAAAATTTAAAAATTTTAAAAATTATTTTTAAAAATTTCTTTAAGTTTTAAAACTTATTTTTAAATATTTTTCTAAGTTTTTAAATTCATATATTAATACGAGTTTTTTTCAATGCAAATTTACATGTCAAACGTTTAAATCAAGTTTTTACCGTATTTAAACGTAATTTCCAGTAAATAACTTCGAAATAAGATTATATTATTGAATCTCATTTAACGGTGCAAAAATGCTTCAAAGTTGAATTTCTGAGTGTAAATCGATTGGAAAACGCAAAATAAAGCCGATTTATTTAAGAAAAATTTTTTTGCAAGTCAAATAAAAATATTAATTTTAAAAATGATTTTTTAAAATTTTTAAAATATTAAAATTTTTAACATTTTTAAAATGATTTTTTTTGCGTTTTAGGATGTTTTAAGACTTTTAAAATTTTAAAATTTTTTAAATTTCTTTTAAAAATTTTTCCAAGTTTTTAAAAATTCATAAAAATTATAAAAAATTTTGAAAATTTTTAAATGATTTTCTCGACGTTTTAGGATGTTTTAAGACTTTTAAAATTTTAAAATTTTTATAAATTTTTTTTAAAATTTTAAAAATTTTAAAAGTCTTAAAACATCCTAAAACGTTGAGAAAATTAAGTAAAAAATTTTAAAAATTATTATAATTTTTATGAATTTTAAAACTTAGAAAAATTTTTAAAAATTTTTTTTTTAATTTCAAAAGTCTTAAAACATCCTAAAACGTTGAGAAAATCATGTAAAATTTTTTTAAAATTTTTAATAATTTTTATGAATTTTTAAAAACTTAGAAAAATTTTTAAAAAATATTTTAAAAATTTAAAAATTTTTAAAGTCTTAAAACATCCTAAAACGTAAAAAAAATCATGTTAAAAATTTTAAAAATTTGAATATGTTAAAAATTTTAAAAAATCATTTTTAAAATCATTATTTTTATTTGACTTGCAAAAAAATTTCTTTTTAATAAATCGGCTATATTGCGTTTTCCAATCGATTTACACTAAGAAATTCAACTTTGAAGCATTTATATAAACGAAATTTGCAGTTAATAACTTCGAAAAAAGATTTTATTATTGAACCTCATTTAACGTTGCAAAAATGCTTCCAAGTTGAATTTCTTAGTGTAAATCGATTGGAAAACGCAAAATAAAGCCGATTTATTAAAAAAAATTTTTTTTGCAAGTCCAGTAAAAATATTAATTTTAAAAATGATTTTTTAAAATTTTTAAATTATTAATATTTTTATAAAATTTTTAACATGATTTTTTTAAAGTTTTAGGATGTTTTAAGTCTTTAAAAATTTTAAAATTTTAAAAATTATTCTTAAAAATTTTTCTAAGTTTTAAAAATTATTTTTAAAATTTTTTCCAAGTTTTGAAAATTCATATATTAATACGAGTTTTTTTCAATGCAAATTTACATGTCAAACGTTTAAATCAAGTTTTTACCTTATTTAAACGTAATTTCCAGTAAATAACTTCGAAATAAGATTATATTATTGAATCTCATTTAACGGTGCAAAAATGCTTCAAAGTTGAATTTCTTAGTGTAAATCGATTGGAAAACGCAAAATAAAGCCGATTTATTAAAGAAAAATTTTTTTGCAAGTCAAATAAAAATATTATTTTAAGAATGATTTTTTAAAATTTTTAACATTTTTAACATGATTTTCTCGACGTTTTAGGATGTTTTAAGACTTTTAAAATTTTAAAATTTTTTTAAAAATTTTTTTTTGAAAATTTAAAAATTATAAAAGTTTTCAAACTTCCTAAAACGTAAAAAAAATCATGTTAGAAATTGCAAAAATTTTAATATTATAAAAATTTTAAAAAATAATTTTTAAAATTATTATTTTTATTTGATTTGCAAAAAAATTTTTTTTTAATAAATCGGCTTTATTTTGCGTTTTCCAATCGATTTACACTAAGAAATTTAACTTTGAAGCATTTTTGCATCGTTAAATGAGGTTCAATAATAAAATCTTTTTTGGAAGTTATTTACTGAAAATTACGTTAAATGCGGTAAAAACTTCATTTATCAATTCGAATTTGTTTCAATGCTGATTTGCTTGTCAAAGGTAAAAACCATTATTTTACCGTATATAAACGAAATTTGCAGTTCTTAACTTCGAAAAAAGATTTTAAAATTTTTAAAATTTTTAAATCATTAATATTTTTAAAAAATTTTTAACATGATTTTTTTAACGTTTTAGGATGTTTTAAGTCTTTAAAAATTTAAAAATTTTAAAAATCATTCTTAAAAATTTTTCTAAGTTTTAAAAATTATTTTTAAAATTTTTTCTAAGTTTTGAAAATTCATATATTAATACGAGTTTTTTTCAATGAAAATTTACATGTCAAACGGTTAAATCAAGTTTTTACCGTATTTAAACGTAATTTCCAGTAAATAACTTCGAAATAAGATTATATTATTGAATCTCATTTAACGGTGCAAAAATGCTTCAAAGTTGAATTTTTTAGTGTAAATCGATTGGAAAACGCAAAATAAAGCCGATTTATTAAAGAAAAATTTTTTTGCAAGTCAAATAAAAATATTATTTTAAAAATGATTTTTTAAAATTTTTAAAATATTAAAATTTTTAACATTTTTAACATGATTTTTTTTGCGTTTTAGGATGTTTTAAGACTTTTAAAATCTTTAAATTTTCTTAATTTCTTTTAAAAATTTTTCCAAGTTTTTAAAAATTCATAAAATGATTAAAAATTTTAAAAAAATTTTAAATGATTTTCTCGACGTTTTAGGATGTTTTAAGACTTAAAATTTTAAAATTTTAAAAATTTTTTTTTAAAAATTTTAAAATTTTAAAAGTCTTAAAACATCCTAAAACGTTGAGAAAATCATGTTAAAAATTTTAATAATTTTTATGAATTTTAAAACTTAGAAAAAATTTAAAAAAAAAATTTTAAAAATTTAAAAATTTTAATAGCCTTAAAACATCCTAAAACGTTGAGAAAATCATGTAAAAATCTTTTAAAATTTTTAATAATTTTTATGAATTTTTAAAAACTTAGAAAAATTTTTAAAAAAAATTTTAAAAATTTAAAAATTTTAAAAGTCTTAAAACTTCCTAAAAAGTAAAAAAAATCATGTTAGAAATTTTAAAAATTTTAATATTATAAAAATTTTAAAAAATCATTTTTAAAATTATTATTTTTATTTGATTTGCAAAAAAATTTTTTTTTAATAAATAGGCTTTATTTTGCGTTTTCCAATCGATTTACACTAAGAAATTCATCTTTGAAGCATTCTTGCACCGTTAAATGAGGTTCAATAATAAAATCTTTTTTGGAAGTTATTTACTGAAAATTACGTTTAAATGCGGTAAAAACTTGATTTATCAATTCGAATTTGTTTCAATGCTAATTTGCTTGTCAAAGGTAAAAACCATTTTTTACCGTATATAAACGAAATTTGCAGTTAATAACTTCGAAAAAAGATTTTATTATTGAACCTCGTTTAACGGTGCAAAAATGCTTCTAAGTTGAATTTCTTAGTGTAAATCGTTTGGAAAACGCAAAACAAAGCCGATTTATTAAAAAAATATTTTTTTGCAAGTCAAGAAAAAATACTAATTTTAAAAATGATTTTTTAAAATTTTTAAAACATTAATATTTTTAAAAAAATTTTAACATGATTTTTTTAACGTTTTAGGATGTTTCAAGTCTTTAAAAATTTAAAAATTTTAAAAATTATTCTTAAAAATTTTTCTAAGTTTTAAAAATTATTTTTAAAATTTTTTTTTAAGTTTTGAAAATTCATATATTAATACGAGTTTTTTTCAATGCAAATTTACATGTCAAACGTTTAAATCAAGTTTTTACCGTATTTAAACGTAATTTCCAGTAAATAACTTCGAAATAAGATTATATTTATTGAATCTCATTTAACGGTGCAAAAATGCTTCAAAGTTGAATTTCTTAGTGTAAATCGATTGGAAAACGCAAAATAAAACCGATTTATTAAAGAAAAATTTTTTTGCAAGTCAAATAAAAATATTATTTTAAAAATGATTTTTTAAAATGTTAAAAATTTTAATATTTTAAAAATTTTAAAAAATCATTTTTAAAATAATATTTTTATTTGACTTGCAAAAAAATTTTTTTTTAATAAATCGGCTTTATTTTGCGTTTTCCAATCGAGTTACACTAAAAAATTCAACTTTGAAGCATTTTTGCACCGTTGCCGCGGAAACTGTTTGCGACAACTAAAATATCTAAACTCCTGTTTAGAAATTGAGCGCTCTATACATTATTCAGTCTGTGGTTGTCATCTATTTGAGATAACCCTCCTTGTCAATAATAATCAATTCACTACGTTATGAATAACGCCGTTCGATTCGGAGCTGTTCATAGCGCGGTGTGTCCGGCTCTCAACGTTGCAGGAGAGTGGCCGGCTCACTTTTTCGCTAAAGACTGAATTGTCAAGGTATTTCAGTTTCGACGGAGTCAAATATCGAAATACTGAAATACGGTTTTATAAATAACTATTTCATCGCAGAGACCCTCCGATCTGTGGTTATTTCTTCTACTTCAAAAATAAAGATAAGTAAACACTTGGAAATAATAAAATTAGTAATAATTGCATGATTAGAAATATTTATAAGAAATATAGATATAGGTTGATAGCATTAGTATCATATGGATGCGTAATTAAGATGGCGCATAAATAATTATCAATATTAAAATCAAATATCGATTAAAATCTTGAAAATAATATTAAACTCAAATATCGATAAGAATCTTAAAAATAATATTAAGAATTAAATTACGATCACGAATTTATATATTTAAAATTGGTTAATCCATTAAGGATTGATAAATAATAACAAGTTTCGGAAAACAAATACGCCACATGTCTGTAAAAGATAATACGAAAAATAATTTATCTCCGATTATTGGTGACATCATATATGTTTTTTTTTCATTTTAATTTGCATTTCTAAATTAATATCACCGATGATTTTTTCTCTTTACAATTACTTCGAATCATCGTAAAAATCATATATTTTTGGTAAACTTTATAGATGCCTCATGGATAGTACAATTTGACTTTTATGATAATATTACTTTACCGTTCTGTTCATTAACCTTTATTTTTGACAAATTGTTTCCATTACGTTTTATAGACAAAGACTGTAGCTCCGGCGTTCATATCCGATTACCTAACACTAATAACTAACTGTCATAGGAAATATCCCACTAATATTTTAATATTATTTGGAATATCAAATAAATGAATTTGATTTTTACCTTCGGGTCCTATTAACAACTAATCTACTCTTGTTCCTTAGAAGTTATTTCTGACTAGGACAAAAATATCGACTACACCTATTTGACTTTAACTTTATATATATTAATTAAAATTTCTGTTTTACAAACATAGCTTCTTCTACTCTATAAAACGCGACATTAATCTTAATACTGACGTACTCACGACCCATTTGACTGATATTATTTTTTTCATTATTTTAAATTCATTAAGAATATTTTTCTTCTAGCTTCTTAACATTTACTAATTAGTCTTCAACTTTGATATTGTGTTCGTTGTACTTTCCATTGAGAAGTCGATTTCTTATAAGTTTCTCCAGATATTATTTAGATATGCTGTGATTGTGTATTAGATAGCTATCTACGTGTTTCGTAACTATTTTAACATGTTGTTATAAACTATAATTTGTTTAAAAATTTGTTTAAAAATTTGTTCTTGTGATATACATTTCTCATAGGAAATAAAATTAATATTTACATTTAAAGTCTCATTTCATTCGTCATTACAACGACAAATTATCCCTGGATTAATGAAATTCAAGTTCATTGAAATACTAAAATTTATATTGTTCTTTGGGAGTATCAAATTGCAATTCGCCGCTTTTAAAAGGACCTCACATCGTAAGATCCTACTAATTAATTTTTGTATTAGACTAATATACGTCTAATAAATTTATTTGTGGTTGGAAGTTAGACCCATTTTTCGTTTGTTGTTAAATTCGGTTGTTGTGAAATTATTTATTTTTAATATAATAAACGCAACTGACAGCATAACAAATATTCCATCACATAAAATGGCGACCGTGACAGGACACGATTGAGAGTTACGTTGTATAATTTGCATTAACAACAATCCTTTTACAGACTCGAAACCTGATTTGACTCCTATTAATCTTGAAATATTTAAGTGATATAATTCTCACACAATGTTAAGGACACCTCCCCCGACAGATAGACCAAACTCTAATACTTCGAATATTGGCGATGATACTAATTTGAACCATTCTAGGAATGTTTTAGGAAATACTACCGACACTCTTGGACGTCTCGATTGTAGTAGGTTGTATCGATTGAACGATGATGGCCGTCTGCTCGCTGTAAATACCAGCGAAGATCTTCGTGGGATTATTGACGAACAGACACACATCGGTGCGGCAACAAATGCATCGAGGCCCACTACGACATTTTCTTGTAATTCAAATTGGTCTACTTGTGGTCAAAACACAAGTTTGCATAACATCAACTCAACACAGACATCAAATATTCCTAATGTATCGTATACGACATCACGAAACCAACATGTGACATTCGTAGACAATCTCGGTATGCGAATGACTTCAGAGAGGCAGATTCCGGATACTAATCATCCTGCTGGTAATTACAATGAAAGGAGAACAGGTATGCCTTGTAACTATCCTAACGAATACGGTTTTTATAACCCGAATGCAAATTTTAGTGGTTCAGATCAACAACAGATTAATTTTGGTAATTTTTCAACCCCTATTAAAACAAGTCAAATACAAATAAAGCTCCCTAAGTTCTCAGGAGACATGTCGGAAAACCCTGTTGAATTTATAGATAAACTAGAATCATATTTAAAATGTACCCAGATACCGGTACAATTACAACTATATCAGATTGAGCAGGCCTTCGAAGGCAATGCACTCTTGTGGTTTGATGAGTTTAAAGAAATGTTTACAAACTTTGAAATCTTCAAAAATATCTTCCTAGATGAATTTTGGGATTTTAATCGGCAACAAAAGGCACGTATGGAACTGTACTCTAGCCGTTACCACCCTAACAATGATTTAATAATGGCGCAATATTTGATCAAAAATCATAAGATATCTAAACAATTCTATCCACCGATGGGGGAAGCGGAATTTATTATGATAATTAAAAAACATTTCCCTATACATGTGCAACGCGTTCTTCTAACGGCCCAATTATACTCCTTTTACGATCTCTATAAACTATTGAAAGAGCTTGATGACGTTGAGTCTCAACGTAACGTATTTGTTTCCAAAAATAGTTCATATCAACGGACTGCCGAAAATGCTTCTGAAAGTAATCAACAAAAATTTCAAAAAAATACTTTTACAAAACCTACATCCAATTATGTAACTAATAAAAATGCTGTGGCAAAGCCCACTCCGCAGGTTTACTCTGTAGATATAATTGATGAGGAAGACTCATTTGAGGATTCAAAAAACTTAATGAGTCCCTGTCTGAATGCAATGTTTGGGCAGGAGACGTAATAAAATGTAAATTTAACCAACACAATTACAAATTAAATTCTTTACATAAGTCCGATTCTAATGATAATGATTTACCGTTTGTTAGAATATATATCGGGCAAACACCTGTTGTAGCCCTGGTTGATTCTGGTAGCCAAATTTCAGCTATATCTCAAGATTTTTGGTTAAAAATATCACAATATAATGATATACCATTTGTTACGGTCAAAAACTGCAAGATTGTAACAGCTGTGGGTCATAAAAGTAGTGCAATTAAAAAACAAGCTTTTATTCATTTACATTGAAACTCATTTGAATTTCAACTTAAAGCGATATTATTCTAGGAGTTGATTTCCTGAACGAATATAACGCTTATATAGATTTTGACAATCAGATAATAAAATTGTATGTAGACGACCAATCGCATACCGAATTAAAATTTCTTAACGTAATGTCCCACCGTCTTGACACCAAGGTTCACAAACCGGAACTAAATGGAGTTGACCATTATGTAAAAGACAATATGTCAAAAAATAAGGATCATGAACTGTTTCAAAATAAGCCGCATAGTGCAATTATGAGCAGTACAATAGATCCATGTATTTGCCAAACAAGTGTTTCCGTACCCAGTACAGTGTCTGAGGTCCTAGATAAAGCGAAAAATTGTTACGACGCATTTGTTGAGAAAAACACTTCGGTGAACTCTCACTTTGCGATCGCATCTACGACAAAAAGTAATCGGGTTCGCCCCGATGAAAATAGATCAGGTACTTGGTGTACTCACATAGAGGCACATGTACATATGACGAATATGTCTTCGACTGCATCTAGCAGTACGAACGACTTAGAAAAAGATTCACTTATCTCTGGACACGATTTCTCATTGTCAGTGGGCGGGCATGGTAACGACAACACATGCGATATTGGGCTGAAAACGTGAAAGAGTAACAGATCAATGCCGTATAATGTTCTCTCCATGGAAATTTCTGATGGTGAAAATTGTCGTCAGGAAATTCTTGCCAAAATTGAAAATTTAAAATTAAACAATTCTCAAAAAGCACGGTTATTTGACTGTATACATAAGAATATGTCTTTTAAAATTTTTATGAATTTTTATAAATTTTTAAATACTTAGAAAAATTTTTAAAAAAAATTTTAAAAATTTTAAAATTTAAAAAGTCTTAAAACTTCCTAAAACGTAAAAAAAATCATGTTAGAAATTTTAAAAATTTTAATATTATAAAAATTTTAAAAAATCATTTTTAAAATTATTATTTTTATTTGATTTGCAAAAATTTTTTTTTTAATAAATCGGCTTTATTTTGCGTTTACCAATCGATTTACACTAAGAAATTCATCTTTGAAGCATTTTTGCACCGTTAAATGAGGTTCAATAATAAAATCTTTTTTGGAAGTTATTTACTGAAAATTACGTTTAAATGCGGTAAAAACCATTTTTTTACCGTATATAAACGAAATTTGCAGTTAATAACTTCGAAAAAAGATTTTATTATTGAACCTCGTTTAACGGTGCAAAAATGCTTCAAAGTTGAATTTCTTAGTGTAAATCGTTTGGAAAACGCAAAATAAGGCCGATTTATTAAAAAAAAATTTTTTTTCAAGTCAAGTAAAAATACTAATTTTAAAAATGATTTTTTAAAATTTTTAAATCATAAATATTTTTAAAAAATTTTTAACATGATTTTTTTAACGTTTTAGGATGTTTTAAGTCTTTGAAAATTTAAAAATTTTTAAAATTATTCTTAAAAATTTTTCTAAGTTTTAAAAATTATTTAAAAATTTTTTCTAAGTTTTGAAAATTCATATATTAATACGAGTTTTTTTCAATGCAAATTTACATGTCAAACGTTTAAATCAAGTTTTTACCGTATTTAAACGTAATTTCCAGTAAATAACTTCGAAATAAGATTATATTATTCAATCTCATTTAACGGTGCAAAAATGCTTCAAAGTGGAATTTCTTAGTGTAAATCGATTGGAAAACGCAAAATAAAGCCGATTTATTAAAGAAAAATTTTTTTGCAAGTCAAATAAAAATGTTAATAATAAAATGATTTTTTAAAATTTTTAAATATTAAAATTTTTAACATTTTTAACATGATTTTTTTAACGTTTTAGGATGTTTTAAGACTTTTAAAATTTTTAAATTTTTTAAATTTCTTTTAAAAATTTTTCCAAGTTTTTAAAAATTCATAAAAAATATAAAAAATTTTAAAAATTTTTAAATGATTTTCTCGACGTTTTAGGATGTTTTAAGACTTTTAAAATTTTAAAATTTTAAAAAATTTTTTTTAAAAATTTTAAAATTTTTAAAGAAAAATTTTTTTGCAAGTCAAATAAAAATGTTAATTTTAAAAATGATTTTTTAAAATTTTTAAAATATTAAAATTTTTAACATTTTTAACATGATTTTTTTTACGTTTTAGGATGTTTTAAGACTTTTAAAATTTTTAAATTTTTTAAATTACTTTTAAAAATTTTTCCAAGTTTTAAAAATTCATAAAAATTATAAAAAATTTTAAAAATTTTTAAATGATTTTTTCGACGTTTTAGAATGTTTTAAGACTTTAAATATTTTAAAATTTTTAAAAATTTTTTTTAAAAATTTTAAAATTTTAAAAGTTATAAAACATCCTAAAACGTTGAGAAAATCATGTAAAAAATTTTAAAAATTTTAATAATTTTTATGAATTTTAAAACTTAGAAAAATTTTGTAAAAAAAATTTAAAAAATTTTAAAAGTCTTAAAACATCCTAAAACGTTGAGAAAATCATGTAAAAATCTTTTAAAATTTTTAATAATTTTTATGAATTTTTAAAAACTTTGAGAAATTTTTAAAAAAAAATTTTAAAAGTCTTAAAACATCCTAAAACGTAAAAAAAATCATCTTAGAAATTTTAAAAATTTTAATATGTTAAAAATTTTAAAAAATCATTTTTAAAATTATTATTTTAGTTCAGTCGAATTAGATTAAAGTGAAGCAAATAGAAAAACTAATCGGTAAAAAGCTATAAATTGCTGGAGACCTTTATTTTGGCATACTTTGAACATACTAATAGTCCTGACCTCTACCTCCAAGGCTCGATCCGCCATCTTGAAAGAAAGGTGCTCCAATCCAGGTTTTTCATCATATCTCGGTAATCGTTGGTCCGATCGGGATGAAGGTTATTATAAAAATTAAAGCTCATTAGATTCTCTATAAAAAAGGTGGAATTCATTTTTTCCATATCTTCAATAGTATCTCTGTAACACATCGGTAAATTTTTTACTCATACGCTGTACTCTTGAATCTATGCTTCTACGCGTTTAAAATATCAACAAAAAACTATCAGCAACATTTTTAAATTTCTCTTAATGAATGTGATACTAATGTCGATGAAATAGGGTCTTACAATAGTCCTTATTTTATTTATTGTAAATTATAGACGCGTCGACAACTTAGGTCATTAGCGTCTTGATTGCATTAAATAACTATTTACTTAAAACTAAATTACATCACAAAACATCCATGAGCGGGGGCGGGATTCGAACCCACGACAGTCTGATCCAAAAGCCGCGACGCTAACCACTGGACCACACTGTCCTCTACTATAGTCCCTGGTTATACCTGGGCCTGCTGCGTGGCGACAAAACGGAAGGGGGGAACGAAGGGGTCGAGGAAGCCTTAGACCTGCAAGGTCTATCCTTGCCATGCTAGTGTAAGCGTTCGGCGTTCTGTCAATTGTTCACTGTCGAAACGCCCTACGATAATTCGAACATTCATGTTGGCGTCTTTCTCAATTTCCCCTTATTGGGTCCGACAGCACGTTACTACAGTGAAGTTAGGGTTACCGGATTAACCGGACATAGGTCTTCACCACGCCCGTATTAGAATCGTCTTCGGGATTCCAGTGCAAATTTGAATTGCACACTTATGAATCTACTTCCGCTTAATCAACTGTGGGGCGTATGGTGTAGTTGTAGTGTGCTCAGCCTCCCGTACGATTTCTACCCTTCACCAGTGATTGCTCAGCAGTGGGGATACAAATCGTCAGAGGCGGGGGATGTTGTGTAGGATAGCAAACTGAATCCCTGCTTGTCCGCTTGATCGCTCAGAGCCGAAAACCAGGACCTAGGCTGCTAACGTAAATTGTTGTGTACGATTGTTAACTATCAGATCAATAGCCGTTATTGCTCAGCATTACGACTAAGATAATCAACAATCGGAGTGAAGTGTAAGGAGGCGTGCCAGATTACTGCTGGACTGCCGCACCAAATTGGTCACTCAGTCTTGTGCAAGGAATCAAACAAATTATCGGAAATAATTTCAAGGATGTAAAGTTTAAAGGTCTTGATAAAGTTCATCCTTTGGCTACAGTCAACTCTGCTATCAAAATCCACGACGTTTAAATACGGTAAAAATTTGATTAAAACGTTTGACATGTAAATTTGCATTGAAAAAAACTCGTATTAATATATGAATTTTCAAAACATAGAAAAATTTTTAATAATAATTTTTAAAACTTAGAAAAATTTTTAAAAAAATTTTTAAAAATTTTAAAATTTTAAAAGTCTTAAAACATCCTAAAACGTAAAAAAAGTCATATTAAAAATTTTATAAAAATATTAATAATTCAAAAATTTTGAAAAATCATTTTTAAAATTAATATTTTTATTTGACTTGCAAAAAAAATTTTTTTTAATAAATCGGCTTTATTTTGCGTTTTCCAATCGATTTACACTTAGAAATTCAACTTTGAAACATTTTTGCAACATTAAATGAGGTTCAATAATAAAATCTTTTTTCGAAGTTATTAATTGCAAATTTCGTTTATATACGGTAAAAAAATGGTTTTTACCTTTGAAAAGCAAATTAGCATTGAAAAAAATTCGAATTTCAATTTCAAATTTGTAACGGACCGTACAAATCACAACTTAACAATGTCATGGGATTTTCGGGAATGACGTGTTGCATGGGCCCCTTCCCGGCCTGTTGAGTCACCTTGGTTTTCTGGCATAAATCGCACTCGGTCACTGTCTGTCGCACGCGTCGGTATAAGTTATTGAAATGACAAACATCTTTGATCACCTTGTATATTTTCTGTGTACCCAAATGTCCGTAGCGAAGATGAAAATCTTCTATCATTAAATTAACCATTGCGGCGGCTACTACTAGTCGCCAATTGTCGGATTCGGGATGTGCCCGAAAAAATAATACGCCTTTATGTAGCATATAAAACATTCGTGTACGCTCTCCGATTTCGGTGTCGGTGGCTAAATGTTGCAACGTCCTTTGAATGTGTTCATCCGTTTCCTGATATTTAATATTCTATTTATGCGCTGTCGGAATTCTTTGTCAGTAGGAATATGTAAACTATAGACATGCAAAATGTTTTCCGTTTTGTTGTCACCGTCCTGGGTCGATTTGACGGCGTATCGTGACAAACAATCTGCGATGATGTTTTCTTTTCCTGGTTGGTATCTTATTTCAATTTGATATTCCTGAAGATACAAAATCCAGCGCATCAGTCTATTGTTGATTGGTCGTGTCAACTTAAAAAATACTAGGGCTTGGTGATCGCTCATCACTATTGTCGGATAGCCCAGTATATACGTTCTGAACTTTTTACACGCAAAAACGACCGCTAACAATTCCAATTCGGAAATTGTATATCTTTGTTCTGTTGATAAGAGCACTCTGCTCGCAAAAGCGATCGTTTGATGTCGTCCGTCTTTATCTATTTGGTATAAGTGAGCCGCTATAGCCGCTTTAGAGGCATCGGTCTCCAGATAAAACTCTTGGTTAAAATCCGGATGTCGAAGCTTGATGGCGTTCAAAAATTCCAATTTTAATTGTTCAAAAACCACGTCGTCGTTGTTGAACCAATTCCACCGCTGATTGCCTCGAAGTAAATGTGCAAATTTGTCTACGTATTCAGACATGTTTGGGATAAATTTGCGATAAAAATTGCACATCCCTAAAAATGATTATAGTGCTTTCTTATTGTGCGGTGCGGGAAACTGCTGAATCGTTTCAGTTTTCTCCGGGTCGATTTGTAAACCTTCAGTAGAGACGATGTGTCCGAGAAATTTGACCTGTTTTTTACAGAACTCTGATTTGATAAATTTAACTGTTATGCCTGCATTCTGCAGCTTTCTTAAAATTATTTTAATATGGTTCATATGGTCTGTGAAAGTTTCGGATGTAATTAGGATGTCGTCTACATAATTTTGCGTAAACGCATCGACGTCAGTTCCTAAAACTTGTCGCAAACATTTATTGAAAATCGATATTGAGACGTTTAGTCCGAAAGGCAACACCTTAAATTGATAGTTTTGCCCGTTGTGCAAAAAGGCGGTAAATTTTCTTGATTCTTTATTTAACGGTATTTGCCAGTAACCATTCGTCAAATCGACACTGGAAAAATATTTGGCGCCTTGGAATTTCGCGAGTATCTCTTTCATCGGTGGCATCGTTTCACGGTCTGGTATTATGTGTTGGTTCAGGTGGCGCGCGTCGAGACATAATCGCACTGAAGCATCTTTTTTGATAACAACTGTTAGTGGATTAGAATATTGCGATATTGATGGTTCGATGATATCCCAATTTAACATACGCGTTATTTCTTTCTTCACCGCGTCGCGTTTGCTGAATGGAATAGGGTACGTTTTCCTACACCACGTTTTTCCGATGTCGATATTTAAATTAGCCGCTACTCCTTTAATTCTACCGGGCTTAACTGAAAATACGTCCTTGAATTTCCATATTACGTCGGTTAACATAGCTTTTTCCTCATCCTTTAGCACATCGTTTGTTTGTAGAATTTTACGAAATTCTTCTATTGTTAAGTTTTCTTGATTGTTTACATTATTAGTGATCACTGATATGAAGCGGGTTAAGGGGTCGCTTGGTGGACAAAAAACCGCTTTTCGAATGTTATTTGTTAATTTAATCGATTCAATTCTAGTATCGCGAACGTGTTCATAAAACGGCATTTTAATTAACTCGTCATTATGATAGAACGCGATTTCCTGATTTCGAAAATCAATATTGGCTGATCCCTGTTGAAGCCAATCTGCGCCCAAAATAATGTTACATTGTAGGTCGTCTATAATGTACGCCATAATGTCGCATTCTTGTTCTTGAATCTTCGCTTTGATTAATGTCAATTTTTTAATCGGTTTACACTTTTTTCCGTTAGCCGTGTATGCTATTAAATGTGTTGTAGGCAACAAGGGTAGCGGGTGTATGTCGTCGTGATTTATTTTTTCAAAAAACTCGGTGGAAATTACAGTAACGTCCGATCCACTGTCTATTAGGGCTAATTCTGTAATTTGCCGAATTGTCATGAGTACGTGTGGTCGCAATTTTCCGCTGGGTTCCGGGTCGTTTTCGATTAGTAAATCGGCCGTCGGATTATTATTGTATAATTGTAATTCGTCGATTTCAAGTCTCCGGGAAATGGGGTTGTCACGCTTATAGCCCGGAGGTTCTAATGGCGTGCGTTTTCGTTTCCCGTCTGATGTTGTCGCGATGTACTAGGCTCGGCTTCATTACGGTTTTCTTGTTGCCTCACCTCTCGGTTGTGGTTACGGTCATTATTATCCCGGTGATAATTTCGCGAATTACTGTTATTGCGTTCCGTGTACTGATTTTTCTGGTAATTTTTATAATTACTCGTCGTGTTTTGTTGCTGAGTCGCGTGATTGCGATCTCCATTCTGGGCCTTATTTACATTGGCACTGTTGTCAATTTGACTTAATATTTCCAAGGCTTCACTGACGTTTTGCGGGTTTGTTAGCAACAATTGGTTATACCAAGGATGTGGAAAATGTTTAAATATCTGTTTAATTATTGTCGTTTCCTTTATTGGATATCTAAGTATTTGACCCGTTTGAACCAACTCAAAAAGTGTTCTGAGAAGGATCCGCTTCGCGCTTGATAGCTATGCGGCGTTATCAGGCTCCGGTATATCTGTTCTTGCAAATCGGTGCCCCAGAAATATTTCAAAAATTCAGTTTTGAATTGTTCCCAGTTATTTAACCTGGTTTCCATGGCGTCAAACCATTCTCTAGCACTGTTTTCTAAATAATTACAAATGAACATTTTGAATTCTTGATTTTCTAATATTCGGAATTCATTTAGTAATTGTACCTCAATCGATTTTATAAAATCTACGGGATGTTGATTATCTGACATACCCCTGAAATTTTTTATTTGACTCTTTACCGGCTCCCGGTTTGCTAATTGTTGCAAACCTGTCACGGTATTGGTCCGAATTGCTACTTCCAATTGGTGTAGACGGCTATCTAATACTCGGGCTTCTTCGTCCGATTGCATTATTTTCGTGGATATCGCTTCCAATTTTTTCTCATGCACCGGTACTTGCTCTAGGACGTACTCTTCCACATGATCTAATTTGACCTTGAAGTCATCTTGTTTACTCTCGATTTGTTTAATTTTGCCACTATGCTGGTTTTGTGTGACTTGCAATTGTTGATTGGTTCGCTTAATTGACTAATAGTGTCATCGAATCTCGCCAACGTTTCGTTTCGGGACTGTTCTATGGAGCTCTGATTTTGCCTGACCCCATTTTGTGTCTGTTTTATTTCTTCCTTTAGCTCTTCCTTTAGCTGTTTTAGTATAGCTATTATTAAATTGGAGGATTCAGGAACTTCGTTAGATTCTGCGGGCGATGATGTCTTCGGCGGTTCTTTCTCAAAATCAGTCTTAAAGTCGATTTCGGTTTCCGTCGGAGACGATGTTTCTTCGGGGTTTTGTTGCTCCATTTTTAATCGTTTTGTGTATTTAAATTTTACGCGAACACTTTGTTTTAATATGTTAATCTCTTTATTTAAACTTTATTTAAATTTTTCAATTATTACAAATAGTTTAATTGTTAACGTGTGATTTTTTAATTGTTATTCGTTCGTTATTTTTTAAATTAAACCAGGTGTGCGGCTTTATTTAAATTTACTTTATTTAAAAAATTTTTTATTATTATTGTTTAAAAAACTTATCGACCTAGACTTTTACGTTTTTGATTTCTTGACTCTAATTATTGAATATTCGTTTTGTAACTGATTTTTTTTTAAACGTTCTAAATTTCTAATCCAAAGGAATTCTAATTGCTAATTATTATTAAATCTGATTTGATCCGATTTAATTGTTGTTAACGTGTGGACGATTGTTGACTCTATTCAATCATTCAAAAGTTCCTACACAATAAATGCTACGGTTTAGTTTCAAACCGACCTCACAAGTGCTGACTGTGTTGTTTTCACAAAAAATGTTTTACAAGTGCTACTGTTTTTTCAAAAAGTTCTCCCCTAAAGTAATGCTAACTGTGGCTTTTTTCACCAAAAAAATCTCCACAAGGTGATACTAACTGTGGCTTTTTTAAAAAAAAATCCCATACAAGGGATGCCAACTGTGATCGCGTTCAGCTTGTCCCTTCAGCTGTTACCTGCCGGAACGCCCTACGGTGATTTGAACAACCGTGTTGGCGTCTTATCAACTTACCCCTCGGGTCCGGCAGTACGCCACTGCAGTGAAATTACGGTCGTGTTCGACCGGACATGGGCTTTCACCACACCTCTAATTGATCGATTTCGGGATGCCAGGACTATTAAGTGTCCACTTATTTCTACTTTTACTCACTTATTCTTACTTTTACTCACTTCGCTAATTGTAGGGCGTATAGTGTCGTTGTGGTGAATGGTGTCGTGTTAGATAGCAAACAGAATCCGTGCCTTCGCTTGGTTGCTCAGAGCCGAGGGCCAAGATCCCATTTACTACCCCTAATTGGTTGTGTATGAGTGTAACCCACCAGACACAAGGCCGGAACTATGATCCAGATGGATTACAATCGAGTGAAGTGTACGAGGTGTGTGCCGGATTACTGGACTGCCACACCAAAATGGTTGCTCAGTATTGGCGAACCGCCCAGTAATTCGGATGTGGAAAGGTGTAGTACGTGTTGACGTAGTGTAAGGTGTGTGTTTGTGTGGCTGAAATAAATAAAGCCACTCATCAAAACAAGTAAGTTCAATTCAAACAACGTTCTAATATAATTTATTCAGTAACAAAACGAATTTTACAGTTAATGCATAATTGTCAATTTATATCTGAATTGAAAACCTTCATGAACTAAATAACTATAGTATAAAAAAAACTACAAGGTTCGATAAGTTTTAAATTTAAAGATCCTAATAAACGTTTAACCTATAATCAACATTTTATCTCTAGCTAGTTTAAAACCGCTGGTTTGAATTAGATTTTCTAATTGTAAAATCATTTAAATTATCATATTAATATTATTTATTTATTTATTCAAGCAATATTTAGCGTACCTTTATTTAATCTGTATTATCATACTTTTAAGCGCCTTGGCTTTTATTTTGATTTATTATTATTATAATGCAATTATTATCGTTGCTAAATCAACATAGATTCATTTACATTTCGCGATGCCTAAATCAATTTCATTGAATCCAATTATTGGAGTTAATTTTATTAACTGATAAAAATATTATCTTAATCTAAAAATACCACATACTTTATAAGCTGAATAGCCGTATGGGGATTAGTCCGGTAATTAATACTCTGTATTTAGAAGTGTTTACTATTTCAAGTTCCAGGAGCTAATGAATAATTGTGAGCATTTTTGCCCTTTTTATAGGGTCGGTTTTCCCGGCAATTTTGACTAGCCAACTCACGTGACGTCGAGTCAAGCTAGTGTACATCGCCTCGCAGCGACGTCGGCTCTACTTTTTAACCCTACATCTGACCAGTTAATTGTGACTGTTATTTACATACGTACAAACATTTAACATTTCAACCCTATTGTGTGCTGATGGCCGTATAATACAACAGACTGCGTCACTTGTCATGATTGTCAATTGACTTGTCTGAAATTATTTACATATCGAAAATTGCCCATTGGTCTTGTCTATCCTCACGGTGACTGCCTAGAGTTGACGTCGAGTCAAGCGATTTTCGTCCGTCAGGAGCTACCGTTTGTCCCCCCCCTCACTATCTGTATCACCGCTACTCTCCTGTTGTTAGGGCAACAGCACACAGCTATGTTTTGTTACTACACAAACATCTGATTCTATTTCAGCTGATGACCTTGTCATATATTATTTACAATTTTAAACAATGTTTCACTATTGTCGAAATGCCGGTTCAATGACCTTTATTTAAATTAGGTACCGTATTGTTGTTATTTCATTACAATATTTTTTATTATGATTACTCACGAAGGAACGTATATGACTCAAATTGATCCGCGAATAGGTCGGCTCTGCACAACTGGAAATTACGTTTAAACACGGTAAAAACTTGAATTAAACGTTTGACATGTAAATTTGCATTGAAAAAAACTCGTATTTATATATGAATTTTCAAAACTTAGAAAAATTTTTAAAAAAAATTTTAAAAATTTTAAAATTTTAAAAGTCTTAAAACATCCTAAAACGTAAAAAAAATCATGTTAAAAATTTTATAATATATTAATAATTTAAAAATTTTGAAAAATCATTTTTAAAATTAATATTTTTACTTGACTTGCAAGAAAATTTTTTTTTAATAAATCGGCTTTATTTTGCGTTTTCCAATCGATTTACACTAAGAAATTCAACTTTGAAGCATTTTTGCAACGTTAAATGAGGTTCAATAATAAAATCTTTTTTCGAAGTTATTAACTGCAAATTTCGTTTATATACGGTAAAAAAATGGTTTTTACCTTTGACAAGCAAATTAGCATTGAAAAAAATTCGAATTGATAAAATCAAGTTTTTACCGTATTTAAACGTAATTTTCAGTAAATAACTTCCAAAAAAGATATTATTATTGAACCTCATTTAACGGTGCAAAAATGCTTCAAAGTTGAATTTCTTAGTGTAAATCGATTAGAAAACGCAAAATTAAGCCGATTTATTAAAAAAAAATTTCTTTGCAAGTCAAATAAAAATAATAATTTTAAAAATGATTTTTTAAAATTTTTAACATATTAAAATTTTTAAAATTTCTAACATGATTTTTTTTACGTTTTAGGATGTTTTAAAACTTTTAAAATTTTTAAATTTTTAAAATTTTTTTTTAAAATTTCTCTAAGTTTTTAAAAATTCATAAAAATTATTAAAAATTTTAAAAAATTTTTACATGACTTTCTCATCGTTTTTGGATGTTTTAAGACTTTTAAAATTTTTAAAAATTTTTTTTAAAAATTTTTCTGTCTTAAAAATTCATAAAAATTATTAAAATTTTTGAAAATTTTTACATGATTTTCTCAACGTTTTAAGATGTTTTAAGACTTTTAAAATTTTTAAATTTTTAAAAGAAATTTTAAAAATTTTAAAATTTTAAAAGTCTTAAAACATTCTAATACGTAAAAAAAATCTTGTTAAAAATGTTAAAAATTTTAATATTTTAAAAATTTTAAAAAATCATTTTTAAAATTAATATTTTTATTTGACTTGCAAAAAAATTTTTCTTTAATAAATCGGCTTTATTTTGCGTTTTCCAATCGATTTACACTAAGAAATTCAACTTTGAAGCATTTTTGCACCGTTAAATGAGATTCAATAATATAATCTTATTTCGAAGTTATTTACTGGAAATTACGTTTAAATACGGTAAAAACTTGATTTAAACGTTTGACATGTAAATTTGCATTTAAAAAAGCTCGTATTAGTATATGAATTTTCAAAACTTAGAAAAATTTTTAAAAATAATTTTTAAAACTTAGAAAAATTTTTAAAAAAAATTTTAGAATTTTAAAAGTCTTAAAACATCCTAAAACGTAAAAAAAATCATGTTAAAAATTTTATAAAAATATTAATAATTTAAAAATTTTGAAAAATCATTTTTAAAATTAATATTTTTACTTGACTTTGTGATAAGACGAGTATTTTGGCTTCCTTCTGACATAGATAAGCTGACTATAGAAAATAAATTTCATATTTTTATAAGTATAAACAAAACGTATTAACCTCCAATAACATATAATGTTTTGACATTATATGTTGACAGAAGTCAGAATGCCTTCTGTATCATATATTTGGTACTAACAGTCTAATGGTATATTACAGAGTACATGGTACCGACTCACGCGACGGAACGAACTTGTTCAGTTCTTTTCTTGGCCGTATGATGTCAGCACTAAATTTTTCCCTACAGGTTGTTTTGCACAAATAAAGAACACCGTTCTGTAAGATCGCGGTTCAACGAAGGGATATACCATTAGATTAAATGCAAATTAATTGTCGAAATCAGCCCGTGTAGAACGCCAGTTTCTGACCCTCTAAGTACAACCGCAAAAGGTATGCTCAGAGCCATTTCAATTAAATTCAAACAGTCAGTAGCGTAGGACTTAGAAATTATTCTTTGTGTTTTTTCAAAAATTTGTCATAAGCTATTATAGACTGAATGACGTCAGGCGAGATTTAGCGAATAAAAATATCCCAGCTCCATCTAGATCTGATATGAAGTCGCGAATCCAGCGTCCGGTCATTCAGTCAATTAAGGCTTGATGCTTTGGGAAAATGCACAATAGAGTACTGTCTGAAAATTAGTTTTTTTTTGTCAACTTGAAACCGCGTCCGAGTGAGGATCTGCGTTACTTAAACCTTGGACGTAATCGTAACATCTGCTGTCTATAGAACAGGGTTGCTTGCGACAAACGTCAAGGAGAGCTTACTGAGAAATCATAAGATTTGTCGTCTATTTGTTCGAAAATGGTAATTGGTCATGTTCAGAAGCTCTACAAAGTAACCGTAGGTCATACACGGAACGCCACTCAAGGTTGAACCCTTTTGAAAAGGTCTATAAATAAATTCACTGATAGAATAGGAAAGTTGAGAAATACGTTTTGACAAATAACTGTTAGGTTTAAGAATCTTAATATTTTGTAAAGGGTTATATAAATTATGTTATGTGTTTTTCGATTATTATAAATAAATACCAATTGAAGTTACCATACTAGTTGTCAATGTAGATTTTGAAACTTTACATTTCAGATATATGAGTAAGGAAGCAAACTTCCAAATTAAAAGTGTCATACGTACACTCAAAAAACGTATTGGCGTCCCAAATTTGACTAAATACAATCTAATAAAGGTGTGGTGTACGCCCATGTCGATCTCAGGTACCATAAGCAGCCTGAGTATAGGTACACTCAGAAAAACGGTCTGCCTGGGAGAAAAAAAAAACACACAAACGATATTGAAATTATCGTAGTGTGTAAGGCAGTAAAAGAGGAACCCTTAAACCGTTACAACTTGCAAAAAAAATTTTTTTTAATAAGTCGTCTTTACTTTGCGTTTTCCAATCGATTTACACTAAGAAATTCAACTTTGAAGCATTTTTGCAACGTTAAATGAGGTTCAATAATAAAATATTTTCTCGAAGTTATTAACTGCAAATTTCGTTTATATACGGTAAAAAAATGGTTTTTACCTTTGACAAGCAAATTAGCATTGAAAAAATTTCGAATTGATAAAATCAAACTTTTACCGTATTTAAACGTAATTTTCAGTAAATAACTTCCAAAAAAGATTTTATTATTGAACCTCATTTAACGGTGCAAAAATGCTTCAAAGTTGAATCGATTGGAAAACGCAAAATAAAGCCGATTTATTAAAAAAAAATTTTTTTGCAAGTCAAATAAAAATAATAATTTTAAAAATGATTTTTTAACATTTTTAACATATTAAAATTTTTAAAATTTCTAACATGATTTTTTTTTACGTTTTAGGATGTTTTAAGACTTTTAAAATTTTAAAATTTTTAAAATTTTTTTTAAAAAATTCTCTAAGTTTTTAAAAATTCATAAAAATTATTAAAAATTTTAAAAGATTTTTACATGATTTTCTCAACGTTTTAAAATGTTTTAAGACTTTTAAAATTTTTAAAAATATTTTTTAAAAATTTTTCTGTTTTAAAATTTATAAAAATTATTAAAATTTTTAAAATTTTTTACATGATTTTCTCAACGTTTTAGGATGTTTTAAGACTTTTAAAATTTTTAAATTTTGAAAAAAAATTTTTAAAAATTTAAAAATTTTAAAAGTCTTAAAACATCCTAAAACGTCGAGAAAATCAATTAAAAATTTTTTAAATTTTTTATAATTTTTATGAATTTTTAAAAACTTGGAAAAATTTTTAAAAGAAATTTTAAAAATTTTAAAATTTTAAAAGTCTTAAAACATCCTAAAGCGTAAAAAAAATCATGTTAAAAATGTTAAAAATTTTAATATTTTAAAAATTATAAAAAATCATTTTCAAAATTAACATTTTTATTTGACTTGCAAAAAAAATTTTCTTTGATAAATCGGCTTTATTTTGCGTTTTCCAATCGATTTACACTAAGAAATTCAACTTTGAAGCATTTTTGCACCGTTAAATGAGATTCAATAATATAATCTTATTTCGAAGTTATTTACTGGAAATTACGTTTAAATACAGAAAAAACTTGATTTTAAACGTTTGACATGTAAATTTGCATTGAAAAAAACTCGTATTAATATATGAATTTTCAAAACTTAGAAAAATTTTTAAAAACAATTTTTAAAACTTAGAAAAATTTTTAAAAAAAATTTTAAAAATTTTAAAATTTTAAAAGTCTTAAAACATCCTAAAACGTAAAACAAATCATGTTAAAAATTTTATAAAAATATTAATAATTTAAAAATTTTGAAAAATCATTTTTAAAATTAATATTTTTACTTGACTTGCAAAAAAATTTTATTTTAATAAATCGGCTTTATTTTGCGTTTTCCAATCGATTTACACTAAGAAATTCAACTTTGAAGCATTATTGCACGTTAAATGAGGTTCAATTATAAAATCTTTTTTCGAAGTTAATTAACTGCAAATTTCGTTTATATACGGTAAAAAAATGGTTTTTACCTTTGACAAGCAAATTAGCATTGAAAAAAATTCGAATTGATAAAATCAAGTTTTTACCGTATTTAAACGTAATTTTCAGTAAATAACTTCCTAAAAAGATTTTATTATTGAACTTCATTTAAAGGTGCAAAAATGCTCAAATTTGAATTTCTTAGTGTAAATCGATTGGATACGCAAAATATAGCCGATTTATTAAAAAAAGGTTTTTTTGCAAGTCAAATAAAAATAATAATTTTAAAAATGATTTTTTAAAATTTTTAACATATTAAAATTTTTAAAATTTCTAACATGATTTTTTTTATGTTTTAGGATGTTTTAAGACTTTTAAAATTTTTAAAATTTTAAAATTTTTTTTAAAAATTTCTCTAAGTTTTTAAAAATTCATAAAAATTCATAAAAATTATTAAAAATTTTAAAAGATTTTTACATGATTTTCTCAACGTTTTAGGATGTTTTAAGACTTTTAAATTTTTATAATTTTTTTTTAAAAATTTTTCTGTTTTAAAATTCATAAAAATTATTAAAATTTTTAAAATTTTTTACATGATTTTCTCAACGTTTTAGGATGTTTTAAGACTTTTAAAATTTTTAAATTTTTAAAAAAAAATTTTAAAAATTTAAAAGATTTAAAAGTCTTAAAACATCCCAAAACGTCGAGAAAATCATTTAAAAATTTTAAAAATTTTTTATAATTTTTATGAATTTTTAAAAACTTGGAAAAATTTTTAAAAGAAATTTAAAAAATTTAAAAATTTTAAAAATTTTAAAAGTATTAAAACATCCTAAAACGTAAAAAAAATCATGTTAAAAATGTTAAAAATTTTAATATTTTAAAAATTTTATAAAATCATTTTTAAAATTAATATTTTTATTTGACTTGCAAAAAAATTTTTCTTTAATAAATCGGCTTTATTTTGCGTTTTCCAATCGATTTACACTAAGAAATTCAACTTTGAAGCATTTTTGCACCGTTAAATGAGATTCAATAATATAGTCTTATTTCGAAGTTATTTACTGGAAATTACGTTTAAATACGGTAAAAACTTGATTTAAACGTTTGACATTTAAATTTGCATTGAAAAAAACTCGTATTAATATATAAATTTTCAAAAGTTAGAAAAATTTTTTAAAATAATTTTTAAAACTTTTACAGTATTTAAACGTAATTTTCAGTAAATAACTTCGAAAAAAGATTTTATTATTGAACTTCATTTAACGGTGCAAAAATGCTTCAAAGTTGAATTTCTTAGGGTAAATCAATTGGAAAATGCAAAGTAAAGCCGATTTAATAAAAAAAAAATTTTTACAAGTAAAATATAAATTCTAATTTTTTAAATGATTTTTTAAAATTATTAAAATTTTTAAAATTTTTAACATGATTTTTTCAATGTTTTAGAATGTTTTAAGACTGTAAAAATTTTAAAACTTTTAAAGTTAATTTTTAAAATGTTTTCTAAATTTTAAAAATTTATATATCAATTCGAGTTTTTTCAATGCGAATTTACATGTCAAACGTAAAAACCATTTTTTTTCCGTATTTGAACGTTATTTGCTGTAAATAACTTCGAAAAAAGATTTTATTATTGAACCTCATTTAACGGTGAAAAAATGCTTCAAAGTTGAATTTCTTAGTGTAAATCGATTGGAAAATGCAAAATAAAGCCGATTTATTAAAAAAAATTTTTTGCAAGTCAAATAAAAATTTTAATTTTAAAACTGATTTTTTAAAGTTTTAAAATTATTGGAATTTTTGACATGATTTTCTCAACGTTTTAGGATGTTTTAAGACTTTTTAAAAAATTTTGAAATTTATAATTATTTTTTAAGAATTTTTCTGTCTTAAAAATTCATAAAAAATTTTAAAACTTTATACATGATTTTCTCAACGTTTTAGGATCTTTTAAGACTTTTAAAAAAATTTTAAATTTTTAAGATTATTTTTTAAGAATTTTTCTGTCTTAAAAATTCATAAAAAATTTTAAAATTTTTAACATGATCTTCTCAACGTTTTAGGATAGTTTAAGACTTTTTAAAAAATTTTAAATTTTTAAAATTATTTTTTAAAATTTTTTCTAAGTTTTAAAAATTCTAATATCAAATCGAAATTTTTCAATGCCAATTTACATGTCAAAACCATTTTTTTTCCGTATTTAAACGTAATTTGCTATAGATAACTTCGAAAAAAGATTTTATTATAGAACCTCATTTAGCTGTGAAAAAATGCTTCAAAGTTGAATTTCTTTCTGTAAATCGATTAGAAAATGCAAAATAAAGCCGATTTAATAAAAAAAAATTTTTTTGCAAATCAAATAAAAATTTTAATTTTAAAACTGATTTTTTTAAATTATTAAAATTTTTAACATGATTTTCTCAAAGTATTAGGATGTTTTAAAACTTTTTAAAAAATTTTAAATTTTTTAAATTATTTTTTAAGAATTTTTCTGTCTTAAAAATTCATAAAAAATTTTAAAATTTGTAACATGATTCTCTCAACGTTTTAGGATGTTTTAAGACTTTTTAAAAAATTTTAAATTTTTAAAATTGTTTTTTAAAAATTTTTCAGTCTTAAATATTCATAAAAAATTTTAAAATTTTTAACATTATTTTCTCAACGTTTTCGGATGTTTAAAAACTTTTTAAAAAATTTTGAATTTTTAAAATTATTTTTTAAAATTTTTTCTGTTCTAAAAATTCATATATCAAATCGAGTTTTTTCAATGCCAATTTACATGTCAAAACCTTTTTTTTTTCCGTATTTAAACGTAATTTGCTGTAAATAACTTCGAAAAAAGATTTTATTATTGAACCTCTTTTAACGGTGAAAAAATTCTTCAAAGTTGAATTTCTTAGTGTAAATCGATTGGAAAATGCAAAATAAAGCCGATTTATTAAAAAAAAATTTCTTGCAAGTCAAATAAAAATTTTAATTTTAAAACTGATTTTTTAAAGTTTTAAAATTATTGGAATTTTTGACATGATTTTCTCAACGTTTTATAATGTTTTAAGACTTTTTAAAAAATTTTAAATTTTTAAAATTATTTTTCAAGAATTTTTCTGTCTTAAAAATTCATAAAAAATTTTTAAATTTTTAACATGATTTTCTCAACGTTTTAGGATGTTTTCAGACTTTTTAAAAAACTTTAAATTATTAAAATTATTTTTTAAGAATTTTTCTGTCTTTAAAATTCATATAAAATTTTAAAATTTTTAACATGATTTTCTCAACGTTTTGGGATGTTTTAAGACTTTTTGAAAAATTTTAAATTTTTAAAATTATTTTTTAAAATTTTTTCCGTTTTTAAAAATTCATATATCAAATCGAGTTTTTTCAATGCCAATTTACATGTCAAAACCATTGTTTTTCCGTATTTAAACGTAATTTGCTGTAAATAACTTCGAAAAAAGATTTTATTATTGAACCTCATTTAACGGTGAAAAATTGCTTCAAAGTTGAATTTCTTAGTGTAAATCGATTGGAAAATGCAAAATAAAGCTGATTTAATAAAAAAAAATTTTTTTGCAAGTAAAATAAAAATTCTAATTTTAAAAATGATTTTTTAAAATTATTAAAATTTTTAAAATTTTTAACATGATTTTTTCAACGTTTTAGGATGTTTTAAGACTGTAAAAATTTTAAAATTTTAAAAATTATTTTTAAAATTTTTTCTAAGTTTTAAAAATTCATAAATCAACTCGAGTTTTTTCGATGATAATTTACATGTCAAACGTAAAAAACCATTTTTTTCCGTATTTAAACGTAATTTGCTGTAAATAACCTCGAAAAAAGATTTTATTACTGAACATTATTTAACGGTGAAAAAATGCTTCAAAAATGAATTTCTTAGTGTAAATCGATTGGAAAATGCAAAATAAAGCCGATTTAATAAAAAAAATTTTTTACAAGTAAAATAAAAATTCTAATTTTAAAAATGATTTTTTAAAATTATTAAAATTTTTAAAATTTTTAACATGATTTTTCCAACGTTTTAGGATGTTTTAAGACTGTAAAAATTTTTAAATTTTAAAAATTAATTTTTAAAATTTTTTCTAAGTTTTAAAAATTTATATATCAACTCGAGTTTTTTCGATGCCAATTTACATGTCAAACGTAAAAACCATTTTTTTTCCGTATTTAAACGTAATTTGCTGTAAATAACTTCGAAAAAACATAATATTATTGAACCTCATTTAACGGTGAAAAAATGCTTCAAAGTTGAATTTCTTAGTGTAGATCGAGTGGAAAATGCAAAAGTAAAGCCGATTTATTAAAAAAAAATTTTTTGCAAGTCAAATAAAAAAAAAATTTTAAAACTGATTTTTTTAAAAATTTTAAAATTATTAAAATTTTTAACATGATTTTCTCAACGTTTTAGGATGTTTTAAGACTTTTAAAAAAATTTTAAATTTTTAAAATGCTTCAAAGTTGATTTTCTTAGTGTAAATCGATTGGAAAAAGCAAAATAATGCCGATTTATTAAAAAAAAAATTTTTTGCAAGTAAAATAAAAATTCTAATTTTAAAAATGATTTTTTAAAATTATTAAAATTTTTAAAAATTTTAACATGATTTTTTCAATGTTTTAGGATGTTTTAAGACTGTAAAAATTTAAAAATTTTTTAAATTATTTTTTAAAATTTTTCATAAGTTTTAAAAATTCATATATCAATTCGAGTTTTTTCAATGCCAATTTACATGTCAAACGTAAAAACCGTCTTTTTTCCGTATTTAAACGTAATTTGCTGTAAATAACTTCGAAAAAAGATTTTATTATTGAACCTCATTTAACGGTGAAAAAATGCTTCAAAGTTGAATTTCTTAGTGTAAATCGATTAGAAAATGCAAAATAAAGCCGATTTATTAAAAAAAAATTTTTTGCAAGTCAAATAAAAATTTCAATTTTAAAACTGATTTTTTAAAATTTTAAAATTATTAAAATTTTTGACATGATTTTCTCAACGTTTCAGGATGTTTTAAAACTTTTTAAAAAAATTTGAAATTTTAAAATTATTTTTTAAGAATTTTTCTGTCTTAAAAATTCATAAAAAAATTTAAAATTTTTAACATGATGTTTTTAATGTTTTAGGATGTTTTAAGACAGTAAAATCTTTAAAATTTTTTAAATTTTTTTTTAACATTTTTCCTAAGTTTTAAAAATTCATATATCAAATCGAGTTTTTTCAATGCCAATTTACATGTCAAAACCATTTTTTTTTCCGTATTTAAACGTAATTTGCTATAAATAACTTCGAAAAAAGATTTTATTATTGAACCTCATTTAGCGGTGAAAAAATGCTTTAAAGTTGAATTTCTTACTGTAAATCGATTGGAAAATGCAAAATAAAGCCGATTTATTAAAAAAAAAATTATTTGCGAGTCAAATAAAAATTTTAATTTTAAAACTGATTTTTTAAAATTATTAAAATATTTAACATGATTTTCTCAACGTTTCAGAATGTTTTAAGACTTTTTAAAAAATTTTAAATTTTTAAAATTATTTTTTTAAATTTTTTCCGTTTTAAAAATTCATATATCAAATCGAGTTTTTTCAATGCCAATTTACATGTCAAAACCATTTTTTTTCCGTATTTAAACGTAATTTGCTGTAAATAACTTCGAAAAAAGATTTTATTATTGAACCTTATTTAACGGTGAAAAAATGCTTCAAAGTTGAATTTCTTAGTGTAAATCGATTGGGAAATGCAAAATAAAGCAGATTTAATAAAAAAAAATTTTTTTGCATGTAAAATAAAAATTCTAATTTTAAAAATGATTTTTTAAAATTATTAAAATTTTTAAAATTTTTAACATGATTTTTTCAACGTTTTAGGATGTTTTAAGACTGTAAATTTTTTTTTAAAATTTTTAAAATTAATTTTCAAAATTTTTTGTAAGTTTTAAAAATTCATGTATCAATTCGAGTTTTTTCAATGAAAGGTTAACATGTCAAACGTAAAAACCATTTTTTTTCCTTATTTAAACGTAATTTGCTGTAAATAACATCGAAAAAATATTTTATTATTGAACCTCATTTTAAAGGTGAAAAATTGCTTCAAAGTTGAATTTCTTAGTGTAAATCGATTGGAAAATGCAAAATAAAGCCGATTTATTAAAAAAAAAATTTTTTGCAACTCAAATAAAAATTTTAATTTTAAAACTGATTTTTTAAAATTTTTAACATGATTTTCTCAACGTTCTAGGATGTTTTAAGACTTTTTAAAAAATTTTAAATTTTTAAAATTATTTTTTAAGAATTTTTCTGTCTTAAATATTCATAAAAAAATTTAAAATTTTTAACATGTTTTTCTCAACGTTTTAAGATGTTTTAAGACTTTTTAAAAAATTTTAAATTTTTTAAATATTTAAAATTTTTTTTGTTTTAAAAATTTACATATCAAATCGAGTTTTTTTAATGCCAATTTACATGTCAAAACCATTTTTTTTCCGTATTTAAACGTAATTTGTTGTAAATAACTTCGAAAAAAGATTTTATTATTGAACCTTATTTAACGGTGAAAAAATGCTATAAAGTTGAATTTATTAGTGAAAATAGATTGGAAAATGCAAAATAAAGCCGATTTATTAAAAAAAAAATTTTTTGCGGGTCAAATAAAAATTTTAATTTTAAAACTGATTTTTTAGAATTATTAAAATTTTTAACATGATTTTCTCAACGTTTTAGGATGTTTTAAGACTTTTTAAAAAATTTAAAATTTTTAAAATTATTTTTTAAGAATTTTTCTGTCTTAAAAGTTTTTAAAAAATTTTAAAATTTTTATCATGATTTTCTCAACGTTTTAGGATAGTTTAAAACTTTTAAAAAAATTCTAAATTTTTAAAATTATTTTTTAAAATCTTTTCACAGTTTTAAAAATTCATATATCAAATCGAGTTTTTTCATTGCCAATTAACATGTCAAAACCATTTTTTTTTCCTTATTTAAACGTAATTTGCTGTAAATAACTTCGAAAAAAGATTTTATTATTGAACCTCATTTAACAGTGCTTCAAAGTTAAATTTCTTAGTGTAAATCGATTGAAAAATGCAAAATAAAGTCGATTTAATAAAAAAAAAATTTTTTGCAAGAAATTAAAAAATTCTAATTTTAAAAATGATTTTTTAAAATAATTAAAATTTTTAACATGATTTTTTTAACGTTTCAGGATGTTTTAAGACTGTAAAAATTTTAAAATTTTTAAAATTAATATTTAAAATTTTTTCTAAGTTTTAAAAATTCATTTATCAATTCGAGTTTTTTCAATGCCAATTTACTTGTCAAACGTAAAAACCATTTTTTTCCGCATTTAAACGTAATTTGCTGTAAATAACTTCGAAAAAAGATTTTATTATTGAACCTCATTTAAAGGTGAAAAAATGCTTCAAAGTTGAATTTCTTAGAGTAAATCGATAGGAAAATGCAAAATAAAGCCGATTTATCCCCGTATCGATGGCACACTAGATACGTTGTCAGGATCTCAGTGGTTCTCGACCTTAGATCTGAAGAGCGGCTACTGGCAGGTCGAAATGGACCCTCAAGACCGCGAGAAGACAGCGTTCACAATCAGCACAGGGTTATGGCAATTCACGGTCATGCCCTTCGGGTTGTGTAACGTACCGGCTACCTTCGAGCGCCTGATGGAGACCATTTTGAGGGGTCTGTCATGGAAGACCTGTCTGGTATACCTCGACGATGTGATTGTGGTTGGTCGCACGTTCAGAGAACATCTAAAGAACTTGGAAGAGGTGTTCCGAAGACTACGTGGAGCCAACCTGAAGTTGAGTCCGAAGAAGTGCCACATATTCCGGACGAAAGTGAAATATCTTGGACATGTTGTGTCTCGAGAAGGAGTGGAAGCCGATCCTGAGAAGATTAAAGCCGTGCAGGAATGGCCAACACCGAAAGACAAGCACCAAGTTCGGAGCTTTCTTGGACTATGCACGTATTACCGACGTTTCGTCCCTGGTTTTGCGAACATTGCAAAGCCCTTGACAAGATTGACCGAAGATGGACGGGAATACGTCTGGAACAACGAGTGCGAGGAAGCTTTCCGACACCTGCAACGCGCTCTGGTAACGGCACCGATACTGAGCTATCCACGTACAGAAGAGAAGTTCATACTGGATACCGACGCAAGTAATCTGGCTATTGGTAGTGTGCTGTCCCAGATTCAAGACGGGCACGAGAAAGTCATTGGCTATTTCAGCAAAGTCCTGTCAAAGGCTGAAAGAAATTATTGCGTAACTAGGAAAGAGTTGCTGGCAGTAGTCAAGTCAGTAGAACACTTCCACAAGTATTTATATGGCCGAAGATTCTTGTTGAGAACAGATCATGCTGCGTTGAAGTGGCTCCTGCAATTTAGAAACCCCGAGGGACAGGTTGCCAGGTGGATCGAGCGGTTGCAGGGATACGACTTCGACACCGAACATCGAGCGGGCACCATCCACCGGAATGCCGATGCCCTCTCAAGAAGACCGTGTCCAGAAGATTGTCAAAATTGTTCTCGCCAGGAAGTGAAGACTTGCTGCATTTCAAGAACCACCCTGGTAAACGACGAGTGGTTGCCCGATGAAGTTAGGCGGGAACAAGAAGCGGATCCGGAACTGAAGATAGTGCTAGAGTGGAAACGGAACGTGAGAAGACCAGCCTAGGAGGCCGTCAGTTCGTCCAGTAGAGTGCTGAAGGCATATTGGGCCCAATTGAACTCTCTGGAGGTGGAGGACGGTCTCTTGAAGAGAAAACTGGAAAATGAAGACGGCACGAGCGTAAGGTCTCAATTGGTGATACCGAGAAGCCGAGTGCCGGATGTGCTGCGACAACTTCACGATGGGGCCTCGGGAGGCCATTTCGGCGTGAAGAAGACCCTAGAAAAAGTCCGAGAGAGGTTCTATTGGGTCAACTGCAAAGAGGACGTCAGAGAATGGTGCCGCAAATGCCGATTGCGTGCCGCTGGAAATGGACCCTTGGGAAAGAGGAGAGCACCCATGCGGCAATACAACGTGGGGAGTCCAATGGAGAGAGTGGCAATAGACGTGGCCGGACCATTCCCCGAGAGCGACGACGGAAATAAATACATCCCGGTGGCGATGGACTACTTCACTAAATGGGTGGAAGCATATGCGCTCCCGAACCAAGAAGCGACAACTGTGGCAGAGGTGCTTGTCAAAGAATTCTTCAGTCGTTTTGGAGTGCCAATGGAACTGCATTCAGATCAGGGCCGAAACTTTGAATCCGCCCTCTTCGGTGACGGGTGCCGGTTGCTTGGAATTCGCAAAACACGAACTACGCCGCTGCACCCACAGTCTGATGGAATGGTGGAACGCATGAATAGGACGATGGGAAAGTACTGTGATCGCACTCAGCTCGTCCCTTCAGCTGTTACCTGCCGGAACGCCTTACGGTGATTTGAACAACCGTGTTGGCGTCTTATCAACTTACCCCTTGGGTCCGGCAGTACGCCACTGCAGTGAAATTACGGTCGTGTTTGACCGGACATGGGCTTTCACCACACCTCTAATTGATTGATTCGGGATGCCAGGACTATTAAGTGTCCACTTATTTCTACTTTTACTCACTTATTCCTACTTTTACTCACTTCGCTAATTGTAGGGCGTATAGTGTCGTTGTGGTGAACGGTGTCGTGTTCGATAGCAAACAGAATCCGTGCCTTCGCTTGGTTGCTCAGAGCCGAGGGCCAAGATCCCATTTACTACCCCTAATTGGTTGTGTATGAGTGTAACCCACCAGACACATAGCCGGAACTATGACCCAGATGGATTACAATCGCGTGAAGTGTACGGGATATGTGCCGGATTACTGGACTGCCACACCAAAATGGTTGCTCAGTATTGGCGAACCGCCCAGTAATTCGGATGTGGGAAAGTGTAGTACGTGTTGACGTAGTGTAATGTGTGTGTGTGTGTGGCTGGAATAAGTAAAGCTACTTCTCAAAAAAAGTAAGTCAATTTAAACAACGTTCTAATATAATTTATTCAATCACAAAACGAATTTTACAGCTATCGTATAATTGTCAATTTATAACTGAATTGAAAATTTTCATGAACTAAATAATTATGGTATTAAAAAACTACGAGGTTCGATAAGTCTTAGATTTTAGTTTTAATAAATGTTACCTTATAATCGATATCTTATATCAAGTTATTTTAAAACCGCTGGTTTTAAATTAGATTTTCTAATTGTAAAATCATTTAAATTATCATATTAATATTATTTATTTATTAATTCAAGCAATATTTAGCGTACCTTAGTAGATATGATTCGCCGGTTCTAGGGCCTGCAACTTCAAGCAAACAAGAAAAGCCATTTTCCAACAGGCCATAGCTACACGGTTTGGCTTTTCCGGGGGAAAAAGTCGACATTATACTCAAATTAAAGGCGGAAGGCGGTGCCTACACGTTGCTGTCGTCCAATCGCGGCTCGGCAGCTTCGTTTGCGAATCGGGTGGGAGGGCACCATTGAAAAATTTTTTTTTAAAGTGGACATTATACTCTAATTATGTGGCAAGGCGGTGCCTACACGTTGCTGTTGTCCAATCGCGGCTCGGCAGCTTCGTTTGCGAATCGGGTATGAGGGCACCTTTGAAAATTTTTTTTTCAAAGTAGACATTATACTCTAATTATATGGCAAGGCGGTGCCTACACGTTGCTGTCGTCCAATCGCGGCTCGGCAGCTTCGTTTGCAAATCGGGTGGGAGGGCACCATTGAAAATTTTTTTTTTAAAGTGGACATTATACTCTAATTATGTGGCAAGGCGGTGCCTACACGTTGCTGTCGTCCAATCGCGGCTCGGCAGCTTCATTTACGATTTGTAACGAGTGCGTTTGCAAGTGACGTGCGCTAGGCGGGAAGGGGGGAGGACGTTAATTAATTTACATGAGAAGGTCTATACAACAGTAAATATAAGAATATCTAAAACTTTCAATTTAAAAATTTTATATAAAAAAACAAAAATGTTAAATTCTTGAATGGACTCTAATATTTCTCATAAAAAACTAAAAACATTTGCCCTCTTGAAAAAACACTCTATTTTTGAAAATAAAAAGTGTATACCCGTCTCTCACATCACAAAAACCCGTTACCTAGGCCATATTTTTCAAAATTTTCATCATTTATAAAGTGACTTTAGAACAGTCAAAAACGAATTTTTAGGTTTCCCAAAATATTTTGAATTGTTTCCATAATTTAATAATTAATTTAATAATTATAAAATATTTACTCATCCCTGATCAAAATATTTTCAAAAATAATTTTTGTTGTTTGATAAGCTCCCGTATACATAATATTAATACACACATTTATGTAAAAGCAGACGACCTTTTAGACGTTGAGCGTTTATAATTTAAAATCTATACTAATCTATACAAATGTTTTTATATCTTTGAATACAAAAGTAAAATTTATTAATAGAATGCCTGGCAGCGATACATGTTTTATACCATTCCTAACCATTCCTAGTGTAACAGTTGTCTGTATATCATCAAGGAGTTCAAATAAGCAATAAGTTCAAAATAAACAAGGTATGTCCGGTATGTATGTATGTATGTTATTATTTTTATTTGAAAAACGTTTTAATGAATTTTAGCATGTTGTTTGTTGGATATTATTAATGTATACATATCTTTGTGTCATTTAGTATGGAATCGCTAAGAAACTTCGCCCTCAACGCATCAACACGACAATTTACAAAGATTACGGCCCTACCTCAAGAGCAGTGGCTGCCTGTGAAGAAGTGCACACTCCAAAAAACGCAATTTGGAGACAGAATAAGAATAGAAACAGACCTGTACATGTTTGATTTGCCGCAGAGATACAATGAAGCGTTAGAAGAAGTAAGAGAACAGCTTTTTAAAGCTTCGTATATAATGTATAAGGGTAGAGAATCTAAAAAGTTTGCACCTCACCTTTTTGATTTCAAATAATGTGCAATATCATTATTACGTCATATTTTTTTTGCACAACTTGCATAAATGAAAAGCAGGCTTTTTTTCAAGCTAATCATATATTTTTCTTATTAAATCAAAGTAATCGCATTTGTAGAAGTTATGATATCATTCAATTTTTAAATCAATTACATGTAATTTCACAACAGCGATGCTATTTTTGTAAAAAAAAAAGTTTCAATACAGAAATGAGATATTGTTCGAAATGTTTGAACAGTTTGCAGTTTATTTCATTTATGAAATTAATTGAGGCAAATAAAGACATTCCTAAAAAAATTCAACACTTCGTAGCAAGATGCTTTTTGAATAATAATGACTTTCATATTTTTATTTTAAAACAATCTTAAATATAACGTGGAAATAATATTAATTTAAAATTTGTACGCAAATAGTAGTATACCACCACCACCACCGCAACCCTCCTCTTTTAGTCACCTTCTTTGATTAGTTTTGTTAATTTCAAAGTTAAAAAAACTTAATATTTTTAATTATAATTTTGATATTCGTTTATTATTATTACAAAAAAAATGTTCGAGTGCAGTATTTGTAAAAGAGTTTTTACGAGACTTGATAATAAAAATACACATGAAAACAGTCACGCTGTCAATTTAAAAGATGGGTTGCATGAATGCATTGTATGTGGTTTGTACGTTTTGCGACCTTGCAACTTAAAAAAGCATTTGGCCGTCTCTCATAACTTAATAAAACCTCCAAAAACAGTCTGCAGTTCAGTCGCTGTAGATCCTTCACACAGTTCAGATAACATGAAGCGGTCAGTTGATAACGTTGATTCATCAACATCTTCTGATAAAAAAAGACAAAAAGTCAACACCAACAACACCCGCTTATGTGAATTCTGTGGCGATGTAGTGCCGGCTGTTTCGTTTGTCGCTCATATTAGAAGTAATCAGCATAAAAAAAATTCTTTTGTTCCTCTCGATAGAAACGTGCAAGTAATGCAAAGTGCTTTTAAAAAAAGAATAATTTCTTATAAAGTAAACAATGCAAAGAGAGATGAACTGAGCATAAATAATTTTTTTGAAAAAAACAGAGAGACAGTCAAAGACTTAATAAAAAAACAAGTTGAAAAACATATCACGGTTAAATGTAATTTA
Source organism: Mongoloraphidia duomilia (assembly GCA_039654895.1). NCBI lineage: Eukaryota > Metazoa > Arthropoda > Insecta > Raphidioptera > Raphidiidae > Mongoloraphidia > Mongoloraphidia duomilia. The sequence goes on along the minus strand of CM077517.1, from coordinate 42,468,039 downwards.
GAACTTTTTGCTTATTATTTTATATTAAAACAAGATGAAATAAAAAGTGAATTGAAGTCCTTTAATACTCAGAACATTATTTTCAATGACACCACTGATATTGATGCAATTTTAATTGATTTTAAGTTTAAAATTATAAAAAAAGCTGAAGATTTCCAAGAGCGTGATTCTGGTTGGTGTCTCCAAGAAATTTCTCATTTCGAGGTGAATATTATGAAGTATAATCCACTACGTGCCTCGTCATACCTTGAATTACCTAATAAAATAAAATCTAAGAAAGCAATCATTAACGTGATTAATCACGATAATGCATGTTTTGCTTGGGCGGTTGTTAGTGCGTTGCGTCCGGTGCAAAACACAAATAAAAATCCCACGCGTGTTGGGTCGTACCCTCATTACAACGAAGTGTTGAATTTCAATAAACTTGATTTTCCCATGAAATTAAAAGATATTAAACAGTTTGAAGAACAAAATCAATTTGTAAGCGTGAATGTTTTTGGTTTAGATAAACAATGCAACGTAATAGGACCCTTATATTGCACTCAAAAAAAACAAAACAATCATGTTAATTTATTATATTTAACTGATGATACAACAAACAATAATCATTACGTATGGATATGTAATTTGTCTAGACTAGTGTCGTCTCAGTTAAGTTCGACTGAACATAAAAAATTCATTTGTGATTTTTGTTTAACGTATTTTGGTACTAAAGAATTGCTTCAAAGACACTTTGAATACGACTGTGGGAAGATAAGGGTAAAATTGCCTACCGTAGAGTTAAAAAAAGATCGTCTAGGTCAGGAAAGTCCTGGCAATATTTTAAAATTTAAAAACTATGAAAGAAAAGAATTGTTACCTTTTGTAATTTATGCTGATTCGGAAACTATATTAAAGCCTGTAAATGCAGCAATGCCCGATCCTACCCAGTCGTTTACATTGCCTTTGAAGCAACACATCCCGCATAGTTTTGCATATTATATAAAATGTAGTTATAATGATTCACTGTCTCAATTTAAGGTTTTCAACGGTGCGGACTGCGCTAACAAATTTATTCAAAGTCTCATGTCGGACTCAAAAAAAATTCATGAAATTTTAAGCGAGGTAATTCCTTTACGCAATGTTACAAGCGACGAAATTCAACGATTGCGCAAACGCAAAGAATGTCATATCTGTGAGAAACATTTTACCGAAGAAGACCGTGATTCACTTGTTTTGGATCACGATCATCTGACGGGAGAACCTCGCGGATATGCACACAGCGTTTGTAATTTAAATTACCAAATTCCAAAATTTATTCCAGTTTTTTTTCACAATTTAAGCAATTTCGACAGTCATTTATTTATAAAAGAGTTAGCTTCAGTATGTGATGATATTTCGGTTATTCCAATAAATAAAGAAAAATATATTTCATTCAGTGCAAAATTTCCTTTGTCTGATAACAAACAAAAAAATATTAAAAATTTAAAAGAATATAACGTTGAATTGAGATTTTTAGATTCTTATCGTTTTCTTTCGTTCAGTTTAAGTACATTGTCAAAAACAATGAAAGAAGACGATTTCGTCGAGCTGCGAAAACAATATCCAGACATACATAAATTTAAATTAGTCACAGACAAAGGTTTTTTCCCATATGAATACGTCACTTCGCATGATGTCTTAAATGAAAAGGAACTACCTCCTATAGAATCATTTTATTCTCAATTAAAAGACGAAAACATCACAGAGGAGGAATACGAGCAAGCTAAAAAAGTATGGTCTGCTTTCAAGTGTGAAACATTGCTTGATTATTCAAACAATTACTTGAAAACTGATGTACTCCTTCTTTGTGATATTTTTGAAAAATTTCGTAAAGTAGAGCTTGCAACTTACCAACTGGATCCCGCTTGCTATTACACGCTTCCGGGTTTATCGTGGGATGCAATGTTGAAATACACTCAAGTAGAGCTTGAACTGATGTCCGACATAGACATGATACATTTTATTCGCAAGTCTTTGCGCGGTGGAATATCGCAATGTGTTAAGCGACATTGCATTGCAAACAATAAATATATGATGAACGAATATAATCCAAAATTGCCGTCTTCGTTCATCATATATTTAGATGCCAATAATCAATACGGCTGGGCCATGTCTCAACCCTTGCCGATGGGCAAGTTTAGGTGGCTCAATGACACCGAAATTCAAAATTTTAATGTTATGAATATACCCGATCAAGGTGAAACTGGCTATTTCATTGAAGTTGATTTAGAATATCCATCAGATTTACACGACTCACACAATGATTTTCCGTTTTGCGCTGAAAAACTGATTCCTCCCCATTCAAACTCAAAACAAACCAAATTAATAACCTCTTTAGATGATAAAAAATTGTATATTCTTCACTTTAGATATCTTAAACAGTGTCTGGAGCACGGTTTGATCATAACAAAAATACATAGAGTGCTGCAATTTGCCCAGTCAACTTTTTTAAAAACTTACATTGACCGAAACACACAGTTACGCGCAAATGCCGAATGTGATTTTGAGAAAGATGTTTACAAGCTAAAAAATAACGCCTGTTATGGTAAATCTATTGAATCGGTAGAGAAACGCGTAAACGTGTGTTTAGTAACAAAATGGGAACGTAGCGGTAAAAAGCGGGGAGCAGAATCATTGATAAGCCAACCCAATTTTCACTCAATTACTATGTTTAACGAGGAATTTGCAGCAGTACAGATGAAAAAACTCAGTATAGAGTATAACAAGCCGAATTATATCGGTGCTGCAGTCCTCGATTTATCAAAGTGTTTAATGTATGATTTTTTTTATAACTATTTAAAGAAGAAATTCAATGTTAATTTAATATACACTGATACAGATAGTTTTTTGCTCGAGGTGTTGACAGAGGACGTTTACGAAGACATTAAAGCCGATATTGATTTATTTGACACATCAAACTTTCCCGCAGATAATGCATACAAGCTGCCGTTGGTAAACAAAAAAGTATTGGGTAAATTTAAATTTGAAACCGATTCGCAACTGATTGTTGAGTTTGTAGGCTTACGCTCCAAAATGTACTGTTTTCGCTTGTTTGGTGATACAGATGAATGCAAGAAGAGAGCAAAAGGCATTAAAGCAAACGTTGTCAAAAAATTAGATATTGAAGATTATTTTAATTGTTTAAAAACCGGAGAACATTTGATGTGTCAAATGTGCGTGTTTAGATCTGTTAGACACAATGTAACTGTACAGAACGTTAACAAAGTCGGTCTGAGTGCAGCAGACGATAAAAGATATATTATACCAAGCACTAACAAGAGTCCAAGCACTAACACGTTAGCTTGGGGTCATTATAAATTAAATTTATAACTTATTATTGTATCGATTTAATCATTTTATTTGTTTCATGTTGTTGATATTATTACTATGTATTGTATTATGTTACTTTATATTTTTATTCTATGTATATTAATTAAAATAAAACAATGTAACTTTGCATTCATGCTATTGTAATCTGTTTTTGTAAAAAATTATTTTGTGTTTATTAATTTGTTAAATAATAATATAACTTGGAACTGCTATTATATTTATGTACTTTGTGTGTTTTAAAAAAATTGAAATAAAACAAAACTGAAAAATAATATTGTTTTTGAATAAATAACCTTATATAAAAATAAACATTTCCCATTTTCCCTCAGTTGTATTTGCAAAGTCAATCTGATAAAAAAAAGATTATTAACTGTAAATTCATTAAAATGAAATTGGTACAACAGCCAATAAAAGTAGAAATTATAAACTTAGATCAAAAAAGTGAAAAATCAATAAATAAAAAACATGGAATATTATTTCCTGAAAATATAAGATGCATTATCGTGGGTCCATCAAATTGCGGTAAAACCAATGTAATGGTTTCCCTGCTGATTGACGAAAACGGGCTAAAGTTTGAAAATGTCTACGTCTACTCGAAATCTCTGCAACAGGAGAAATATCGACTGCTTGCAGAGATTTTGAACGGTGTCAGTGGATTGGGCTATCACACCTTCACCGATAGCGAAACAATAATGCGTCCGAACGAAGCAAAACCAAATTCGATTTTCATTTTTGACGATGTGGCGTGCGAAAGTCAAAGCAACATTCGCGAATATTTCAGCATGGGACGACACGCGAGCGTGGATAGTTTTTATCTGTGTCAGTCGTACAGTAGAATACCCAAACAGTTGGTCAGAGACAATGCTAATTTTATTGTGCTTTTCAAGCAGGACGATATGAATTTGCATCATGTGTACGATGACTATGTAAATACAGATATGACTTTTCAAGAGTTTAAGAATCTCTGCTGCGAGTGTTGGGCGGAGAACAAGTATAATTTTTTCGTAATCGACAGAGACTCGGACCTGAACGCCGGTCGATACAGAGTGAATTTTGACAAATTCATAGCTTTGAAAGGCTCAGTATAAATATAATTGTGAAATATCCTATTTAGTTATTACGCCGACATCTCTCTCCTCTGCTGTTGTAGTTGCGATGAATAAAAAAAATGAAATTTCCGTGAGGAGGCGGTTGAGAAGAGCGATTAAATCTGTTAGAAATAAATATAATCAAATAAAATCGGGTGCTTTTGAGCAGAGCAGATCTGTTGAAACGCAATTAAAGCCACTCATCGAACCGATAAAAGTTCTAATCGATCGTGTAAAAAAAGAAGACGATGAACGGGCGTGTCTTAAGAGAGAATCGTCATCGTCGTCAAACACAGACCAAACTCCACGAAAAGCGCCTAGGACGGAGGCAGTGACAAAAAAAACGGCTTTGAGCCGTAAAATTGATTTTCAAATACCCTTATCCGCGAGTACACCTACCACCGCCACCGTTCCTAAAAGTCTTTCCGAAATATATTTAAATGACAAGCCGGTGAATGAAAAGGATTATGTGTACGGAGTTAAATATATAGATAGTAACAAAAGTGGAAAGTATATGATTGGAGATAAGCAGTTAGCTTTCGTTAATGACTCGGACGATTTTGTCATCGGTAAATACAGAGTAGAAGCCACTCCGGGGCTTTATGAACTGATTTTTATGATTAAACCAGGACCGCACACGCAAGAAGATTTGAGTGTGTACAAGAAGATTTTAGAATATACGAGCGCTCATTTGACATCGGCCGGCAGGATCAAGAGCAACGTTGGCTACAAGTATAAAAACATAATAATGCCTCTGTTTAAAAATACCAACAAGCCTGCAGAAGCAACTGCTACAACAACAGCAGCAGCAGCAGAAGAAGAAGACGACGAAACAGAAACTGTAAGCGGGGAGGGAATATTTTTGAAAGTGAACAGAAACAAGAAGAAGATAGATTACGTGTACTGGAACGACTTAAACGAACTGGTAGACAGACTCAAATTGCTGTATGCGTCTCAAGAAGCGGGCAACTCGTCTCACCGGAACGAAATAGTTTCAATCATAGAAGAACTGAGAGAAGCAAACGTTATTGAATAAATTGCGTGTTGTATGACGCTCGTTCATCAGTGTATCTTTAACAAGAGAGTGAGATATACATCGACTAGAGAGAGAGAAAAAATGCCCATAGATAAGTTCGGCAGACACAGCCGGCGAAAATTAAATCACGTTTCTCCGAGCGACGGATTTAAAATTGTCAACAATAATTTCGACTTGGATAACAGAAAACTGACAAACGTCGGCGCGCCGACGGATCGAAAGGATGCAGTTACTGTAGACTATTTTGACAAGCAGTTAAAACGTCAACAGTTCCACCTGCAAAACCGAATTGTACCATTGGTGAAAGAAATTTTATTACAAAACTGTCGCGGTCTGTTTTTGATTCGTCTGTTCAGTCGAGACGCTAAATTAACATCTGAAAATTACTATACTTTGGCCGAAGGATTCGTCGAGTATGTATTCGGTGAGGAAGTGGACGGTATGGAAATACAGTCTATAAGAACGGCGCCCAGCGGAACAAATATATTTATAAATGATCAATTGTTCTCAACTCTCAAATCGACTAAAATCAGCACGGGTGATCGCATAAAATTTTCAACTAGCGAGGAACAAAAAAAATTAAAAATCAGAGACAGGGCGACGCTAGGCGTGGAAATATACTTGCGTTATTCGTTATTACGTCAGTAAAATGTCACCGCCGCCGGTCTCGATCAACGACTATAACAGTGACAAAAAAATAACACTCACAAAGGAATTGATAAATGCAGAAAGGGCAGCTAGAAAGATCTACAGCATTCTAAGAAAACGCATGACAGAAGCGGAATCGTACAAAAGAAAACAGCTTGCACCCTTCAACAATTACTTGCTAACTACGGCAAAGAAGAAAAACAAATGGAATACTTATACACAACATGATAATACACAACAAGAAAATCTTACATTATTGCAAAATATTGATAAAAAAAGTGAAAATGATGGTGGTAAAGATGATGACATTGACATTAGCAGTGTTTATCAAGAACCATCCGTGAGTTTTCTTACCGATATGGAAACTCGGTACGAATCGATGGAAGAGCCGGTAATTCGACGTTTTTATAAAAAACCACCTTTGCGATCGGCTTCTAGCCAAGCAAAAAAGTTGAAGAGAAAAGGAGACGTGTCGACACTTCGACATTTTACGCACTATCTCAACGTATCCAATGAAATGATAAACATTCCGTATAGACATTGGAGAACGCCATATTTTAATCGATTTCCAACAACGCACTATAATTATAGTGATGATAAAGAATCGGAACAGTTGTCATCTACTATAAAATATTTTGCCAATGACTCTACCACTACATTAGAACCTATATTAACAAACACAAACTTGAAAATTGCATCTGTTGTTAAGGAGAGAGTGCAGAGTCCCGTTGTGAAGACGTCGCTGTCAAAAGTACAGCACAGAAAAATTCTTTTAAATCCGGTATTTTACACTCCTCGAAAACAATGAAACGCGCTCGTCCCCGTGCTAAAAATAACAAATCACCGCAAAATTCTGCTGAAAAAATTAGAATTGTCAACGAGTTGCACAGGTCGGCGAGAAAGAACTATCGACGCAGACGCGTGATCGTCAAGGGTCTGCACGACCTCTATCAGGCCGATCTCGCCGAAATGATTCCGTACGCAGACGTTAACAACAACCACAAATACATTCTCACCGTGATCGATGCGTTTTCAAAGTATGCGTGGGCGCTACCATTGAAAAGCAAGCGCGGAAAAGACGTTGCCGAAGCAATGTTGAAAATCTTGAAAAAACTCAAGAAGTCGCCGAAAAACCTGCAAACGGACAACGGAACGGAATTTTACAACGTGAATTTTCAAAATTTAATGAAAAAGTATTCGATAAATCACTATTCGTCTTTTAGCAATTTAAAAAGCAGCATAGTCGAGCGCTTCATAAGAACGCTAAAGACTCGACTCTGGAAACATTTCAGCATCGAAGGAAATTACAAATGGCTTAAGGCGTTGCCGGACATTGTCGCCGACTACAACGATACCAAGCACAGAACGATCGGAATGAAGCCAAGAGAAGTGAATACAAAAAATGAAAAAAAATTATTGACGACCGTATACTCTAATTTAAAAACAATAGACCCAAGACAACAAAAAATACACGTGGGAGATAGCGTACGCATCAGCAAACATAAACATTTATTCGCCAAGGGTTACCTGCCCAACTGGACGACGGAAATTTTTACTGTATCTAAAGTAAAATTGACCACCAACCCGCGTACTTATGAGCTGGTCGATGGCAGCAACACGCCCATCAAGGGCGGATTCTACGAGGAAGAATTACAAAAAGTGCCCAATCACAACGTTTATTTAGTGGAAAAAGTCTTGAAAACACAAGGCAATAGATTGTACGTCAAGTGGTTGGGTTTCGACACGAGTCACAACTCGTGGATACTCAAAAAAGATGTGGTATAGTTCAAGTTTCCGGTCAATTTATAAAGGATTTTGCATAGGAGCAATATAAAAGATGATCGTTCATTATCTCACAAGGGATTTCGTTACCGGACGTGGACTGGTGAACACGTTAATTAACAAACTCCCGTTCGAATTACACTTACCAGGCTATCGTTTCTGCGGACCCGGAACAAAGTTGGGCAAACGTTTGAGCAGAGGCGACGTCGGCGTGAACGGTTTGGACGAAGCTTGCAAAGAACACGACATAGCATACGCAAACACAAAGGATTTAAAAGAACGTCACATAGCCGATCGTGCACTACAAGAAAGAGCTTGGAGTCGCGTCAAGGCCAAGGACGCCGGTTTAGGTGAAAAGACTGCAGCGTGGCTTACGACAAACGCTATGAAAATTAAAACTAAACTCGGCATGGGTAGGAAGAGAACTTCTTCTTCTTCCGCAGCAGGTGACGTTCCACCAAAACGCAGACGCGTTATTAGGCGAAAAGCAAAGTCGGCTGGAATGGTGAAAAGAAGAAGGAGTGTGAAAAGTAGAAATTCTACCGTCAAAAACAGTCTTATTAAACGAGCTCGGCAGGAATTGGATGCTATAAACTCTACGGGCGTAAACAAATATGCAACTGCTGCAGTAAAAAACTCTCGAGTGATACCCGTACCAAAGACGGGTGGATTTTTACCGCTGATCCCACTATTTGCCGGGCTGTCGGCGTTGGGAGCTCTGACCGGTGGAGCTGCTAGCGTTGCCAAAACCGTCATAGAAGCCAAGGAGGCTAGGGATAAGTTGGCCGAAGCGAATCGTCACAACGAAACAATGGAATCCATAGCCATCGGTAAAAAAGGAAGCGGCCTGTATTTGAAGCCGTACAAAAGAGGCTACGGGCTTTTTTTAAGACCTTACAACAGACCGTCGTCGTCGGCTTCAAAAAACTTTTAAAAATATTGCCGAAACACGCGCTCAGCGATGCAGAGATTGAACGATACGCGAAAATGTTAAATGTTAAGTTCTTCAGAGGCGTATACATGAGAAACGGACTGCCGAAGAAACCTAGAAAGAACGAGAGCGCCGTAGTGAATCTGGATGATAGAGACGGTCCCGGAACGCACTGGGTCGCGTACAAAAAAGTCGGCAAAAACGTAAAGTACTTTGACAGTTTCGGCAACTTGCGACCGCCGAGAGAGCTCGTCGATTATTTAAAAGGTTGCAGCATAGTATATAACTATGAGAGAAGACAAAAATTCAACTCAGTTTTGTGCGGACATTACTGTTTGTTTTTCCTATTGAAAACTTAGAGACAATGTCGTTCACATTTACCCTGACCGGAACCGAATCGGTGTTGAGCAGTCCGTTTTATCCGTCGATCGTGCTGGACGAGAACGAAGAATATCAACTGGGACTGATTGAATTTGAGTCGTGGCATTCGATTCCAAACATTGACGAAACCAACAACAAGTTTTTCTACTATGATCCCGACTTCCCGAAGCTTGATGATAATAGGAAAACGATAGAAATACCTAAGGGAGCGTACGAAATCAACGATATAAATAATTACCTTGTCGAGGAATTGAAAAAAGTGAACAGAACCATTAGAATCAAGGCAAACAACAACACGTTGAAAACAGAAATTAAGAGCGACGTCGTCATAGACATTGGCGCCAAAGGCAGCGTCGGATCTCTGCTGGGTTTCAGCGAGAAGCGAGGAAATTTGCCGGCGAACAGTGTGGAAAAATCAGATTTCACGGCTCACATTATAAAAATAAACGCCATCAGAGTGAAGTGTAACATTGTCAGCGGATCCTATTTAAACGGAGAACTCGAACACACTCTCTTTCAGTTCTATCCGCAAGAGGAGCCGGGCTATAAAATATCCATAACTCCGAGCAACGTCATTTATTTGCCGATCAATCGCAGTGTTATAGACAACGTCACAATTTCTATTGTCGACCAAGACGATCGTCTAGTGGATTTCAACGGTGAACCTGTTACTGTGCGATTACATCTCAAACGCTTGTAAAACATGGGAATATATTACGGAGAAGATTATCATTTTAAAGATCTATCACGACAAAAGTCAAACCGCGTCAGTCGAGCATTGACCTCTGAGGCGATAACATCAGTAATAACAAATAAAAAATCTAGAAAGGCAAAAGGACGAGGATTGGAAAAAAAGAAGAAAAAGAATAAGCGAATTAGTAGAAACAATTCAAATTTTCTAAAATCAATCGGACTCAAATTAAAATAGAAAAAGATGCAAGACATTTTAGCTGTTGATTTTCCAATCGTTCTCGACGAAAGCATAGACTCGATTCGCGTACACTCGCAAGAACCGTTCAACACCAATCAGTTGAAGTCTAACGATGAAATTCGCATAGCCATTCAAAATCAGGACACCATCACGTTTCCTCACGACAGCGTGCTCGAAGTGCGCGGAAAATTGACTAGCGAGGACGGAGCTAAAGCGGATACTTCGAACATAATCAACAACGGAATTGCGCACTTGTTTGAAGAAATTCGCTACGAGTTGTGGGGTATGCAAATCGATTCGACTAAAAACGTAGGCATCACCTCCACCATGATCGGCTATGTGCTGCACAGTCCGGACGATGTAAGAGCGCTCTCAAACTGCGGATGGGATATGAGTTTGAAAAATACCTATTTATTGGATTCGGAAGGAAATTTTAGCGTTAGCATACCTTTAAAATATATTTTGGGTTTTGCGCACGATCACAAGCGAGTGATGGTGAACGGCAAACAGGAATTGATACTGATACGTAAAAGAGACGACAATGCAGCAATTTTTACAACTACAGCAGCCGCCGGAACACCTCAAAAATCGGGTAAAATAGAGTTAACATCCATCAAATGGAATGTGCCATATGTCATGCCGTCCAACGATATGAAGATTAAATTGCTGAAGACGGCAAACAAAAATAAAAACGTAGTGTTTAGAGCGTGGGATCTGTATGAATATCCTACGCTGCCGACGTCGACAAAACACGTGTGGACTGTGACTACTACCAATCAAGTTGAAACGCCGCGTATGATCATTGTAGGTTTTCAGACGAATCGCAACAACACTCAACTGAGAGACAGCAGCGTCTTCGATCACTGTCAACTGCGCTCGGCAAAACTCTTTTTAAATTCCGAATCGTATCCCTACGAACCGCTCTCTATGAATTTCGATAAAAACGATTTCAACACCGTCTACGACAAGTATTTGAAGGGTCAAGAAGCCTATTTTTACGGACAGAAAAACGCACCTCTTTTCAATAAAAACGACTTCAAAACTAAAGCGCCGCTAATTGTTTTCGACTGTTCGCGACAACCGGAGGCCATTAAGAAGGGCGTGGTAGATATCAAATTGATGATTGAAGCTCACGAAAATTTCCCTGCAAACACTACGGCTTTCTGTCTGATTTTGCACGATAAACTATTTACCTATCATCCTCTGCAAAATACAGTTGCAAAAATTGTGTAATGTCTCATAAAACAGGAATTTGCGACGTTCAGTTCGTTGTGGGTAACGGACATGAATATTTTGCAAAGGAATTGGCATTTTGCAATTTGTTTAGTGAAAATGTAGAACAAGTAGTGTTTGAGCCGCCATACGAAAAACACTTACTTGACGATAAATATAGAAAACAAAATGCTTATAATAAAATTAAAATAACCGGTCTCGATTGGGACGATGGTAGCGTTGAATATCGGGAACTGAATAAACAATTAACGAATATTTTTAAAGGTTCAACGCTGATTTTTGTCAAAGGTCTCGAAAAACAAAAATTCTTGAAAAAAAACGGACCAGAGCTGTTAGTCTATGCAGATTTAGAATGTTTAAACTGTCCTTCGTTGAAAGTGTTGTCTTTGCCTTTAATTAATAATGAAATAAACTGTAAAATAGCCTCGCATACAAACATGACATTTGCAAATAATTGTGCATGCAATAATGTACTCAAACTGCAAAAATATGTTAATGAATTATGCACAGCTGCAACACAAACACATAGTAGTAGTGTTGGAGGGAGAAACTGATTATGTATATATATTACAAAACAGTATCTTCAAATAATTCAGTCTTTAGCAAAAAATGAATGTGATCGGCGGCAACGTTATGAGTAGTGCAAATGATGATGGTGGTGATAAATGGTGTGTTGGATTTGTGCCTGTAAGATCGGCAGCGACCTCTTTAGAAGAAATTCTCGGCGTAGAGCTGTTCAATCAGAGCAGACGTTTTTCGGCTCTCTCTGTAGAAAATAAACAAAAATTAGAAGAATGGGGGTTCGCTTTTGACGAAAATAACGTCGCACAACAAACGCCTACTCCTTGGAAGCAGGGTATAAGATTTTTAAAAGCAGATCCGCGTCAAGCGCGATTCGTTTTAGACGACGGACGTGTAGTTTTCGAAGTGTTTGTCAAAAATACTTATTACGAAAAAGTGTTTATGCTCACCGTTACCGATAAAGGAGCTCTAGAAAAACTATACGAAAAATTGCATAGTTATTTGAAGCGTCTGAAACTGTTGAACGTCGATATAAACTTTCGCGAAGATATCAACAGTCTTGCGCATAAACTGCAACGAAATTTAACAATTATTGATAACGAAACAACTGGCGCAAATGTGGAGGTGGATTTCATCAGAAGGTTTGGCAACACGACGGAGGGAAGGGTAATTTCAGACGGCTTCTAGATATATTAAAACACGATTTACGCGAGAAAGCAAACCAGTGTGCAAGATTTTGTTGAAAGATGAATACTACTCCGAATATATTTCGGTTTTACAACTCTGAACCAGCGGAGACGACGACGACAACGATGAATTCATACGATGCGAATATTCATGATTACAACAACGTGATGCCGGAATACGTGAACGAGGGGAGAGGTGAAGACATCGTAGAGTTTCCACTGGTGTGCGACGAAAATATTAGTGCTGCTGTTGCTGCTACATCAACACCAGCTTCGTCTCTGCCTGCCTTGGCCTCGTTAAACTCTAAAACGCAACTTTTGATGCAAAACATATTTTATTTCAATGTAAAACGAAGTAAATACGTAAACGTCGGTTGGCTGCCTTCTACTACTCAAGATTTTCAAGCAACACTCGAACTGAGAGATGTGAAATCGACCAGCATTTTTATAGATCAAATCGATTGGTGTGCTTTGATGTTGTTGTGTAATTATATAAATAAGTACTTTAACGACGACAGTCATAGGCGATTTTATTCAGTGATTGGCGGAAACGTTGAAATTAAAGAAGTTTATTTAAAGAAAATAAAACATTTAAAATTTAAAAGGTTAAATTCTTCCACTTCGTTGATTTTATCAAAAAATGAGTGGGAAAGTCTGCTGGACTTGAAAGACATTGTGAATAGTTTATTGTCTTCGTACGTTTACTATTCGAAAAACATAAATATATATTATAATACGTATTTAGATAAGTGTAGGTTGCTAAGTGTTTATCGTTTAAACGCTAATGATTTTTTTGTACCTATAGATATTTTATATACTATTAATTACGAAAGACTATTTTATGAAATACCCATAGTTTGTAGTGAAAAAATTGTAACTGACATTAATAGTAATTAAGAAAATGAATAAAAAAAAAGTTGTATGTTTTAACGATAAGGTAAAGATTAACTATATGGTTTGTTGGGATTTTGCATATCGTAGAGCAAGGGTGGGAATATGGGAACAGCTTGCTAGAGATCGTGATCGATTTAAAAGAAGAATAGAAGCTGTCTCTCATATTCTCATTCCGGTGCTGAAAATTGTCAATTCATCGTCGCCCGTCGACTAGAACAGAGCTCTCAGTGTATAATAGCAACAACATGGAAATGCCTGATGCTGGTATTACAGTTGTTATAAGAGATAAAAACACAAACGAATTACTACTCTCAAACTACATTGATTGCTCTGATTTAAAGTCACAAAAAGAAACATTTATAGTTGAAAATTTGAAAATAAAAATTTTTTTTGAAACTGATGAAGATAGACTCGAAGATTCAGACGATGATAATGGTGGTGGTGATGACGACGACGGCGACGACGATGAATGTTATGATGATGAAGGATACGATGAAAACGGTGATTATGAAGATTTTGAAATGCACAACACCACAATATGAAATTAATCTTAGATTTAAGTGATAATTGTAAGAATTTTTTTAATAATAATGTATTGATTTTTTACAATAAATATTTTTAAACGTATTGTTGTTTTTTTATTTAAAAAAATACCTTGGGGAAAATCCTTATTTTATATTTCAGATATTAATACTAGAGAATTGTGAAATAGACATTTAGTGTTAAAATGAGCGTCGCCGAGTGGAGAACATTCTCAACGTTTGTAGTATCCTTTGGTTGTTTTCTCATCGTTTACGTAATTGTAGATCTTGTAATTTTGGAAAAATTATTAGATTTAGACAACAAATGCGGATCGATTATGAAAATAAACACTACCTACAGTGGAATGTTTCATAAATTTCAAGTGGAAAACGTCAACTACGTAATCGATGCAATGGATAAAGTCAACAATACGTTGAACGATTTTCAAGGGCAGCTCAATCGAACGACCTCCCACCTGGTCGGTCTGCTGACTTGGAACGTGCATTATTTAAAACAAAATATAACCAATCTCATTGAAACATGTACTAATTGCACATTGAATAATTAAAAATCAGTATAAAACATGTGTGCTCGTCTGTGTGCTTTTCAATTTGCCAACTAAAGCGATCGAGAATGGCACGCAGAGACGTTGTTAAAGAGAAACTAAACTCGTTGTTGTTTGGTGAAAATGGCAATCGCATCAAGTGTCCGAGAACTTTGCAGTATTTCGAGAAGTTCAAAAACAAATATAACGACGACGACTGCGGTAGCGGTGGATATTTAGAACTGATTAGTTCTAAACACGGCGTACACGTAGCGAGTTGCGTGTGGGCCGACGATAGTTCGAGATGCGGACCCGACACGTGTCAGTGTGTAAGAATCGATGGAGAAATTGCGTTTGTGGAAAAACTAATTGATCATTATAATGATTATTTTTCCGTCTATCCTCATCGCCGCCACAACCAACAACTACTGCTCTCATGTGAAGAAGAAAAATAACAAACACATGACATACAATATTAATAAAGAATAAATCTGTATTATTTATGAATTAATAAAATGCTTTTTTTAAATATCTTATATGTTTTAATTTTTAATCATAATCCTCTACATGCACAGCAAGGGCAGAGCAGGTATTCAAAAAAAAGATAATAAATAAAAAAAATACAGACGGGAAACCGTCTACAACAAACGCCTTCATAGCGTTCACCGCCGCTCTCTCACAACCTTTGCAGTTGCAACCTCGGACTCAAGGTCGGTCGGAATGTCTACATCGTGACAAGGTGCACTACCTCCCGTGACCTCGAATCAAATTTAGCGCACTCCAACGCTGTAGTTATAAATCGTAAACGAAGCTGCCGAGCCGCGATTGGACGACAGCAACGTGTAGGCACCGCCTTGCCATATAATTAGAGTATAATGTCCACTTTAAAAAAATTTTTTTCAAAGGTGCCCTCCCACCCGATTCGCAAACGAAGCTGCCGAGCCGCGATTGGACGACAGCAACGTGTAGGCACCGCCTTGCCACATAATTAGAGTATAATGTCGACTTTTCCCCCCGGAAAAGCCAAACCGTGTAGCTATGGCCTGTTGGAAAATGGCTTTTCTTGTTTGCTTGAAGTTGCAGGCCCTAGAACCGGCGAATTATATCTACTTACCTTTATTTAATCTGTATTACCATACTTTTAAGCGCTTTGGCTTTTATTTTGATTTATCATTATTATTATAATGTAATTATTAACGTTGTTAAATCAACCTAGATTCATTTACATTTCGCGATGCCTAGATCAATTTCATTGCATCAAATTATTGGAGTTAATTTATATTAGAAATCGTGTCCATCGTGATTATAATAAAATTAAGCAAAATCGCAGGATAGTGGACAATATAATTTGATTTATTAAATTAAATGTACGACGTTTCGTCTATAGATTTAGACTTTTTCAAGTACATACATAAAAATAACAATATTTATGAAAATTAATATTAATTACTAACCATAGCAATTAACATAAGATAGGGTACATAAGACAAAAACATGGTAACAAATTATGTTGACTATAAATTTTAACAATCAATAATAATAATAATAATAATAATACAAAAGTTAGCATAATTTCATAATATAAAAAAAATATGAAAATAATATGAAAAAGTCTAAATCTATAGACGAAACGTCGTACATTTAATTTAATAAATCAAATTATATTGTCCACTATCCTGCGATTTTGCTTAATTTTATTGGAGTTAATTTTACTACCTGATAAAAATATCATCTTAATCTAAAAATACCACATACTTTATGAGCTAAAGAGCCGTATGGGGATTAGTCCGGTAATTAATACTCTGTATTTAGAGTTGTTTACTATTTCAAGTTCCAGGATCTAATGAATAATTGTGAGCGTTTTTGCCCTTTTTATAGGGTCGGTTTTCCCGGCAATTTGACTAGTCAACCCACGTGACGTCGAGTCACGCCAGTGTACGTCGTAGTTGTGCGTCGTCGGTGTCCTTTTTAACCCTATATCGGACCCGTTAATTATGACTGTTATTT
Organism: Mongoloraphidia duomilia; assembly: GCA_039654895.1. Taxonomy (NCBI): domain Eukaryota; kingdom Metazoa; phylum Arthropoda; class Insecta; order Raphidioptera; family Raphidiidae; genus Mongoloraphidia; species Mongoloraphidia duomilia. The sequence continues at coordinate 42,451,483 of CM077517.1, read as the reverse complement.
ACATACGTACAAACATTTAACATTTCAACCCTATTGTTGGCTGATGGCCGTATATTACAACAGACTGAGTTACTTGTCATGATTGTCAATTGACTTGTCTGAAATTATTTAAATATCTAAAATTGCCCATTGGTCTTGTTTACACTCGCTGTGTCTGCTCGAGGGTTCACGTCGAGTCAAGCGATTTTCGTCCGTCAGTCTCAACCGCTTGCCCCCCGCCTCACTATGTGTATCACCGCTCATTGCCGCGCTTTTTTCCAGTTGTTATGGCAACCGATTCTATATTGTCCTTGACACAGCTATGTTTTGTTAACACACAAACATCTGATTCTATTTCAGCTGATGACCTTGTCATATCTTATTGATAATTTTAAACAATGTTTCCTTATTGTCGAAATGCCGGTTCAATGCCCTTTATTTAAATTAGGTACCGTATTGTTGTCATCTTATTACAATATTTTTTATTATGATTACTCCACGAAGGAACGTATATGAATCAAATTAATCCGCGAATAGGTCGTCTCTGCACAGTACCTAGCTAAAGTTGTTTCCGATCACCAACGAGACTGGGACCGGTACTTGCATCTGTTTCTGATGGCTTATCGCGCGTCAGTTCACGAGACTACCGATCAAACACAGGCCAGCGTGATGCTTGGACGTGAACTGCGACTGCCTTGCGACTTAGAGTTTGGACGACCACCTGTGGAAGAAGAAGTCGTAGGAGACAGCTACGCCGCAAAACTGAAACAGAAGCTGGACGATATACATCAACGAGTCCGCAAGAACAGCCAACTGGCCAGTGATCGAATGAAGAGTCGGTACGACGTGCGAGCGCAAGATGGTGGATTTCAATCAGAAGATTTGGTCTGGTTGTATGATCCACGGAGACGACGTGGCCTGTCGCCAAAGCTACAACAAGATTGGAAAGGCCCATATCAAGTAATGAAGCGAATAAACGATGTCGTCTATCGTGTGCGGAAGTTGCCACAAGCGAAACCAAGAGTAGTGCATTCCAATCGACTGGCGCCTTACGAAGGAGACTATGCCAAGACGGCTGAGCAAGACCACCAGGCCAGAAGAATCGTCGGGCAAACAACGATCAAGGACGACCGACAGAAGTTTGAAAATTTCATGGCCGACTTCTCTGGGACCAGAAAGGCCCGTTTTGGTGTAACCAAGGAAGAACGACAGGACCTTTTGGTGTCCCCGACAGCTACTCACTCGCTCACTGTGTCTCTGCGGACCTGCGCATGTCCAGAGGGATTGCGGGTGAGTTCCGACGACGATTTGGTTGCCAAGAGGAACTATGGAGACAAGTCCCTGCGGTCGGTAGGGTACTATGGCTGCTAGAACAGTGCCATCCTATCTACTATTTGGTGACGAAACGATTGGTCTACCAGAAACCTACATACGTGGATCTGTGGAACACCCTAATGGAGTTAAAGGCCAACCTACTTCATGACGGTGTCAAGAAATTAGCGGTCCCTAAGCTGGGCTGTGGGCTCGAGCAGTTGGATTGGAGAGTCGTACGAAACATGCTGGAAGAATTTCTTTGAAGACACTGAAGTGAACATCCTGGTATGCAGTTTCGGGCTGAAAACGCACATGAGCCAACAGAAGAGTGTAGACTGCTATTTCTACCCAAAAGGAACATGCAGCCGAGGCGAGAGATGCCACTATCGACATGACCCCTTCTCAACGAGAGCAGACGTGAAAAGTGCAACGGGAAATAAATATGGACGTGAAAAGTGCAACGGGAAATAAATATACCACCAGCGAGTTAAAAGTTCTTCGAGTGACCTAGTGCAAATAATCTTCAAGTACCAAGTGACAAACAGTGTGGAAGATATTTGCGAGTGACAGATGAGATCTTCGAGTAATTAAGTGCAGATAATCTTCTGGTGCAAAGTGACAGACAGTGTGGAAGATATCTGCAGGTGGCAAATAAATACTACCACCACAGACATATAGTGGACCCAGTGAACAATATACGTACCACAGACATATGGTGGTCACATAGTGGTCAAGCAGTGGTCAAGTAGTGACGAAGTGTTGGTCAACAAAAACTGACCAACGGAAAATAGACAAAAAGCGAACAGTGAATAAAGTGAGGAACAATAATTGTCCAAAGCATGTAAACGGTTGTCACTGTTGTGAAAGAATAAATAAATAAAATATTTACCAAAGATACCAACGAGTTTTGTTACAATATTCATAAAAAATTTTAAAATTTTTAACATGATTTTCTCAACGTTTTAAGATGTTTTAAGACTTTTTAAAAAATTTTAAATTTTAAAATTATTTTTTTTAATTTTTTCTGTTTTAAAAATTCATATATCAAATCGAGTTTTTTATTGCCAATTTACATGTCAAAACCATTTTTTTCCGTATTTAAACGTAATTTGCTGTAAGTAACTTCGAAAAAAGATTTTATTATTGAACCTCATTTAAAGGTAAAAAAATGCTTCAGAGTTGAATTTCTTAGTGTAAATCGATTGGAAAATGCAAAATAAAGCCGATTTATTAAAAAAAAAATTTTTTGCAAGTCAAATAAAAATTTTAATTTTAAAACTAATTTTTTAAAATTTTAAAATTATTAAAATTTTTAATATGATTTTCTCAATGTTTTAGGATGTTTTAAAACTTTTTAAAAAATTTTAAATTTTAAAAATTATTTTTTAAGAATTTTTTTGTCTTAAAAATTCATAAAAAATTTTAAAATTTTTAACATGATTTTCTCAACGTTTTAGGATGTTTAAAAACTTTTTAAAAAATTTAAATTTTTAAAATTATTTTTTAAGAATTTTTCTGTCTTAAAAATTCATAAAAAATTTTAAAATTTTTAACATGATTTTCTCAACGTTTTAGGATGTTTTAAGACTTTTTAAAAAATTTAAATTTTTAAAATTATTTTTTAAAATTTTTCTAAGTTTTAAAAATTCATATATCAAATCGAGTTTTTTCAATGCGAATTTACATGTCAAAACCATTTTTTTTCCGTATTTAAACGTAATTTGCTGTAAATAACTTCGAAAAAAGATTTTATTATTGAACCTCATTTAAAGGTGAAAAAATGCTTCAAAGTTGAATTTCTTAGTGTAAATCGATTGGAAAATGCAAAATAAAGCCGATTTATTAAAAAAAAAATTTTTTGCAAGTCAAATAAAAATTTTAATTTTAAAACTGATTTTTTAAAATTTTAAAATTATTAAAATTTTTAACATGATTTTCTCAACGTTTTAAGATGTTTTAAGACTTTTTAAAAAATTTTAAATTTTTAAAATTATTTTTTAAAATTTTCTCTGTTTTAAAAATTCATATATCAAATCGAGTTTTTTCAATGCCAATTTACATGTCAAAACCATGTTTTTTCCGTATTTAAACGAATTTGCTGTAAATAACTTCGAAAAAAGATTTTATTATTGAGCCTCATTAAATTTAACGGTGAAAAAATGCTTCAAAGTTGAATTTCTTAGTGTAAATCGATTGGAAAATGCAAAATAATGCCGACTTAATAAAAAAAAAATTTTTTGCAAGTAAAATAAAAATTCTAATTTTGAAAATGATTTTTTAAAATTATTAAAATTTTTAACATAATTTTTTTAACGTTTTAGGATGTTTTAAGACTGTAAAAATTTAAAAAATTTTAAAATAATTTTTAAAATTTTTTCTATGTTTTAAAAATTCATATATTAATTCGAGTTTTTTTCAATGAAAATTTACATGTCAAACGTAAAAACCATTTTTTTCCGTATTTAAACGTAATTTGCTGTAAATAACTTCGAAAAAAGATTTTATTATTGAACCTCATTTAACGGTGAAAAAATGCTTCAAAGTTGAATTTCTTAGTGTAAATCGATTGGAAAATGCAAAATAAAGCCGATTTATTAAAAAAAAAATTTTTTGCCAGTCAAATAAAAATTTTAATTTCAAAACTGATTTTTTAAAATTTTAAAATTATTAAAATTTTTAACATGATTTTCTAAACGTTTTAAGAAGTTTTAAGACTTTTTAAAAAATTTTAAATTTTTAAAATTATTTTTTAAGAATTTTTTGTCTTAAAAATTCATAAAAAATTCAAAAATTTTTAACATGATTTTCTCAACGTTTTGGGATGTTTTAAGACTTTTTAAAAAATTTTAAATTTTTTAAATTATTTTTTAAGTATTTTTCTGTCTTAAAAATTCATAAAAAAATTTAAAATTTTTAACATGATTTTCTCAACGTTTTAGGATGTTTTAAGACTTTTTAAAAAATTATAAATTTTTAAAATTTTTTTTAAGAATTTTTCTATCTTAAAAACTCATAAAAAATTTTAAAATTTTTAACATGATTTTCTCAACGTTTTAGGATGTTTTAAGACTTTTAAAAAAAAAAAATTTTTTAAATTATTTTTTAAAAATTTTTCTAAGTCTTAAATATTCATAAAAAATTTTAAAATTTTTAACATGATTTTCTCAACGTTTTAAGATGTTTTAAGACCTTTCAAAAAATTTTAAATCTTTAAAATTATTTTTTAAAATTTTTTCTGTTTTAAAAATTCATATATTAAATCGAGTTTTTTCAATGCCAATTCACATGTCAAAACCATTTTTTTTTCCGTATTTAAACGTAATTTGCTGTAAATAACTTCGAAAAAAGATTTTATTATTGAGCCTCATTAAATTTAACGGTGAAAAAATGCTTCAAAGTTGAATTTCTTAGTGTAAATCGATTGGAAAATGCAAAATAATGCCGACGTAATAAAAAAAAAATTTTTGCATGTAAAATAAAAATTCTAATTTTGAAAATGATTTTTTAAAATTATTAAAATTTTTAAAATTTTTAACATGATTTTTTCAACGTTTTAGGATGTTTTAAGACTGTAAAAATTTAAAAATTTTTAAAATAATTTTTAAAATTTTTTCTATGTTTTAAAAATTCATATATTAATTCGAGTTTTTTCAATGAAAATTTACATGTCAAACGTAAAAACCATTTTTTTTCCGTATTTAAACGTAATTTGCTGTAAATAACTTCGAAAAAAGATTTTATTATTGAACCTCATTTAACGGTGAAAAAATGCTTCAAAGTTGAATTTCTTAGTGTAAATCGATTGGAAAATGCAAAATAAAGCCGATTTATTAAAAAAAATTTTTTTGCAAGTCAAATTAAAATTTTAATTTTAAAACTGATTTTTTAAAATTTTAAAATTATTATAATTTTTAACATGATTTTCTCAACGTTTTAAGATGTTTTAGAACTTTTTAAAAAAATTTAATTTTTTAAAATTTTCTTTTAAGAATTTTTCCGTCTTAAAAATGCATAAAATATTTTAAAATTTTAACATGATTTTCTCAAGGTTGTAACCGTACCCTTTAGATAACGTACACCAGGTTAACATAAAATTATATTAGTGGTCTGATCTGCGCAACGTTTAGCAATCTGACCCAGAAGACTGGCGCCACCGACTACGTGAGTTCAGTCAGAATCTTACCTGCGTTCTTTTCTCTTGTCAGCTATCTGTTATCAGAAGTTTGGTCCTCTTGGAATCGCCACCAGTTTTAAAGAGAAACTGGAACTAATTTACATAACGCAACATGCAATAATAAAACATGAAATGTCAACAATGAAATTGACCCAACGGTCGTTTATTATACTCCAATAATTAACTCAAATTTGACAAATATTCTTACAAAATTATCTCTCGCTATGGAAATGCTATTTCAATATAATCTTCATTAACTTAGAATATGCATATTCAGCTATAAATCCTAATTTAATCTCGAGATATGGATCAATGTAAATAAGGATAAAAAAGGAATTTCTTATCTTTGACCCGCGTGGTCTGATGATCGTTGACTACAGGTGATAAAACCCGCAGTATTCTCTCCTGTATCCGTAGGTTCCGGATGTCGTGCTGTGCGAAGCTCCCCACTGGTGAATGCGCAATGCGATGCGCCAAACGATTGAGCGAAAACAATATGCAAACGACGTGCAAACAATACGCGAACAATATGCAAAATAACAAGCGAATAAACACGCTTCAACTCTCACTATTCACTTTCAGCACTTACTGAACTGCACTTTATAAATAACTTCAGCCTTTTATCAATGGCTTTACTACTTTACCATACTTAATTTTCATTTAATATCAATACTTCACTCTTGCTTATTTCTGCAAGTAACTTTACTATTTCGTATTTTACTTTATTTCCGCTAATAATTGCGTTATTTCTTATTTTAACTGACTAGCGCTGCTTTGTATAGCCGGGACGCTGTCCACGCGTGACTCTAAAGCTCTTTTTCTTAGAGCTATCAAAATTGACATACGTCTCGCTTGAAACCTGAGTACGCAGTGCCTTTCGACACTCTATCTTCCCACGCCAATAGTTTAGCGCCCAAAAGTCTCTTGTTATAGTGGGGATGTGGCGTGCTAGTTGTCCCTTTCTAACATTAGCAACAGCTCCCATCATCCCATGCTCCTCTCTTATGGCGGTTTCACCTTTCGGTACTGGATAGGTAAACAACAGGAAGTCATATTATATACATTGAACATTTATAGCATTTCCTTATTATTTCAAATATAGGCGGCAAGACTGTACTGTTACAGTTACGCCCCCTTTGAAAGATCCAAATTGGAGATTTTATCTTTAAAATAGAACAATATTGGAATTCAAACAAAATAAGGTAAACAAAAAGTTTTCTCATCCCTAACTTAAACATTGTTACCACCCTATTAGCACATAGTACCAATAGGGCAGTAAGGGTTCTTTAAACGATCTTATGGTTCTCCGTTTAGGAGATTAGGATGGTTGTGAGGGGAGGGATTTATGAATGATTACATAAAATAAAGTAAAATAAATATTTAATATAGATATATAAAAAAATAATAAATAACAATATTTCAGAAAACAAAGCAAAACTCTGGCTTACCCATATCTAGTAGCTCGACCCGCACAGTTCCACGATTCAACACTATCTTCCCCGTTTTGGTTGTGGGGAGTATATTTAAAAGGTGTACCCCCATCAACTCATAGGCGTTGTGAATTCGTGGAAATGTTCGTTCTCGCGGATCGTCACAATGGACGTTCGTAATTTGCAAAGTCATGTCTGGAGACTTATCTTGTCTTGGGTGGTGAATCACCCAAAGCATTCACATCAACAATACAAATACATTGTAACCCACCGGATGTGATCTAGACTTTTGCAAATCGATTGTCTATCGACCGTTCACATCACCCTCCCCTTAGGTAAAACTGATAGCTTGAAATAGATGTCAGCTTTTTTTTTCAAAATCTCCAAACATGACCCTGCCTTCACATGTACTAGTCGAGTAGTCAGATAAATTAAAGCAAACAATCAAATAATAGAAATCAGATACCTTCTACAGTATACAACAATAAAAAAAAAACAACTCATAAAGCTAACCCCGCTCAAATAAAGCTCATTACCATGATTCGGAAAACGTATTTAAAATCTGTATCAAATCTGTATCAAATCTGCATCCGACAAATTTTCCGTCTTATCAATCACTGCTGAATAGGCTTATTCACTTGAGTAAGGTCAGCTGAAGGTACGCTTACGCTCTAAATATTATTATGCAACGTATACAGATTTTAACACCAGCTGTTTACACCTTACTACATTCACTAAAAGAATGGTCCCGAACTTTAGCCATTCCTCCGTACAGTGTAATCAGCTGACGTTTCATTTAGTTATATTAAAGATTACTGTTATCAGTTAATCACAATCAACAAGTAGTACACTATAAATGTACATAATATAGAACAAATTAATCAATTCTTACCATAAAAATATTTCAGTATGATATATCGGCTATATTCTAGCAAATCGGTATAAAAACAATAATTATACAAGCCGTGAGGTGGGTCGTTTATTAGGACTAAAGTGCGACCCTTGAGGTCCACACGACGAACTTCCCAGTTTGATAAATATTTAATAATAATAATTAAATTAGATATTACACAGAAAAGTAATCATTTCAATCATTAAAACATCAATAATTAAAAAAAAAAAAAAAAACGGCTGAACCGATTTTTATAAAATTTATGTCGGATCAAAATGACGTTAACACGCCTCGATTGACACCCTTACGAAGTCGATATAATTTTTTATTCGCGAGATATTGTGTAAAATCTACTTTTTTGGAGGTTATTTGGTTAAGAAAAAAGAACGGCTGAACCGATTTTGAAAAAATTTCTTTCAGATCATATTTACGTTAATACGCGTCGATTGGCACCCTAACGTAGTCGATATCATTTTTCGTTCTCGAGATTTCGTCTTTGAAAGAAATGTACACATACGTACGTACGTACGTACGTATGTGTACATACACACACACACACACACACACACACAGACATCTTTCTAAAAGTAGTGTAAAAATAGTGTAGTGACCTTGAAACATAAAAATTTTTTTTCCTTTTTGATTTCGATTTTCGGACCCATTACAATAACTTCCAGTGGGAAGTTAATAAAGCTATATAGTTAGCCTTCGACGGTATTTTAACAAAAGTACGCGATATTGCGCAAAAGATATATTATATAAACAATATTATATAAACAAATTAAAAATGGCAAAAGTACAAATACGAATACAACAAAATATAGCATTACTAAGTGATGCTGAAATAATATTATTTTTTAAAAACTACTTTTCTGATGTATGAAGTATGAACGTCCCGCTGCGGACAGCCCGATTTAGCGACTTTCAAAGCAGGAGCAACAGAGAGCAACATTATTCCGGTCATCGCTTATATAACTTGCCGGGGGTAGTTAGTTTAAAATTTAGCCTCTACAAACAATAGGCTACCAAATACTAGTATAAAGGGGCGACTTGCGACGTCCGTACTTCATAATAAAACGGCGGTCTTCAGAGCTGCTGTTTACAAAAATATAATATGTGATAATAAAAATGGTTAAAATATATGGAACACACACGTAATATAGTAATTCTTCTCATACATTGGGAAGTTCAAGGTCACAAAACAACCATATAAAACAATATGAACAAGTGTATATAAATAAATAACCTGTTAATTGCATCTTTAAATGTTATAATTTATCAACACTCATTAGTCATCACTTCTTTTTATTTATATCACTTCAGTTCAGTCCAGTGGCACTTAAATTTATTGAAGTTAAGACACTGATCTTAATTGTATGACAACGTTGCGATAAGGGTCAGGTGTTATTCCTGTTTCCTCCGAAGTTGGTCTTTGTGATGATTCTGTTAGTTCCGGCGTCGATGTAACTACTGGCTTCTGCTGAATCGTAGAACTTGGCTCGTCTGGCTGACTTTCTGGCTTCAGTACGTGTAATATTAAATTAGTTATAGGCCCCCAACAGGCGGCGAACAGATGAAAACTGAATCCGAAGACCTGATAGAGTGACCAACCCTGGATCAGCGTATCAAATACAAATTTTATCAGTTTGAATGCTATCCACATTCCGATTAGCCCTGATGCGAAATTTCCAATAAACGCGAACCATCCCCACATCTTATTTATGTATTATGAAAACAACGACTCCATGGCTGCTTCTGAAAAGGCATGGTCTAGACTTAGCCCTTGCAGATTTGTTCTTGTCCCAGTTATGCTTCTTGAAAACGTGTTTAGTACCGCTTGTCGCTCTGACGGGAACATATAGCGTTCCGTCAGTCTTGCAACGTCTTCATTAGAATAAATCCCGCTCGATGCCAATTTTCCTGGATTTGTATAGGACCATGTATGGGTTTTGGTAGGTTTCAATGAGTTGGGCGGAAACGTTTCTATGACTTCGGGATTTATTTTATACCAGGATCCGGCTATCAAATAGGTGAAAGATGTGAATGTATTGCAGTCAATTTCGGTTCCGTGCTGTTGCAGGATATGGTTTCTGGGAGTTAAGAAATAGCTTTTATTCATAAAAGTTACGGGTAATTCGTTATAACATTCATTGGCCTTCCTTAGTGTGACGTCTATGGGTACACATTGCAGTAAGTGTACGACTTCTCCCGTTGATATTGCTGTGTAGCCTGGACTCTTCATAAAATTGTACGCAAATTGCTCAGGAGCAACGATAGCCAGATTGGGCAAATTTCTGATTACTTGACGCTCTATTTCACATTTTTGATTTTGTACTGCCATGTATAGAGAACTCATTTCCCGGGAGACATGTTTTTCGACGTAAACTAACTTTGAGTTTACATAAGTAAAAATATCCAAATTCTCTGGGATCAATTGGCTCTTCTTTAAGAGGAATTTGTCCTTCGTCCCGACAATAATTTGTAACTTCGGATGCTCTGTCTGATACGCTTTATAGGTGCAAATACGAGTATCAGATTGTACAGAAAGAGCAAATGTTGTTTCTTCCGTCGTCACTGTATAAACTTTACGTGTCTCTGTCCGTGGTTCATTTCCCGCTGCTGTTATCACTGTAGCTGGACCTTCATATAACACCATGTATCTTCGTAAATCACAAAATGAGTATAAGTGTTCATTCCAAAATGTTTCTCCACCCTCCGAATCAATACAGGAATAGTCCAGGTATGAACACACTGTTCCTGACCTCAATCTGATATTATTATTATTTAAATGAACTGGGGCCATGTAGTCGGACAGCGAGATTGTAACTACCGCTTGCACGACCACACCTGACCAGCTGCCATATTGGTCAGAATAGTCACTGCCAGAGCAACTCCCGTACATGTTGAGGGATCCTGATATGACGGCGGTTCTATAAACTGTGTTATTTAATTCGAGCCCGTCGAAAACGATGTTGTGTTGAAATTGTAACTGTCTGTACTTATGCATATTCTCACACTGTTTCTCTCCAACCTGCATAATTTATGATCCGTGACCTCCCCTAACTTCTGAGGAGTGAGAATGCATCCCACAATAGGTGATATGCCTATCGATAGATATCTTGCATTGAAACACATGTTTAGTAGTATAGTCTGTATTAATTGAATATATTCCTCGGTCTGTGCCAATGCTTTGACAGTATTTTGACATTCATGTACCTCTAATAGGGATACAGTAGTAATATTTAATTTTTCGCCGGTGCAGTCATAACCGATAAATGCCTTAACGACGATAGCGTTGAGAGTTAGTAGCGCACAGATAAAAAACTGAGGTGCGTAGCACATCATGTTAATGTTTTTTGTGGATTACGTTTATATTTATACATATATTTTTTTAATCACTGTTAATGAAAACAACTAGGTTTAGAATAGTTTTTAACCTTTTCTTATTGATTATTTATCTCACCACATCAAAAGGTTTATTATTATAACACTGTTTTTACCTTTAATTAATTTTCACCTTCGAGTTTTATGATTTTAATAATTCAACTTTATTTACTATTAAGTTATTATCACTCGCAAGTTACCTACATTCTACAAAAAAAAAATTGTTATGGTTGCTTTGCTTTATCCCTGACCACATTTTATAGAGTTAAAATTCATTGTTTACTTTAGACTTAAACATTCAAACATTATCAGAAAAACCACAAAATCCAAAAAATAAAACAACAACAAAAATCCATCTTACCCATGTTGTTTGGTAGTTTATCTCTCATAGATAGTTAAATTTTTCTATCTAATATCCATGGTACATCAGGAACAGGTCCCCTACTTCGCGTATGCGGGGGTGACTTAGTACCTGTTTCTAACGTGCTTACCTTTTCGATGCGTTCCCTCGCTTCATCCCCTGAGTCCGTGCCAGATTGATTTGTTGGAGACTGTACTTGAACTCTGAAACTTTGCAAATTACTTACTTCGGGCAGTTGATTTCTACTGAGATCCTCCTTTGCTAATTCTTCCCGCTCTAGTGTATAATTTTGAAAATTTTCGCCTTCATCTTCACCTGGTAGTTTATAAATCACAATTTCGGCTCCACTATCATAGAATGTTTCCTGTATAAGTTGACGCACAGTTGGCCAATGCAAGTTATCCAAACCACAACCGATCCTTGGCATGGCGATTTTATCAACTTTATGCTGTGCCATACGGTATTTCAATCGTTCCAGTGTTGTTTTAAGGCTTTCGTACGTGGGTTTATCATCACTATATTGTTTTGTTATCAAATAGTAAACAAATCTGTTCTTGACCTTCAAAAATACTACTTCACCCAAGCGCGTATTCTGTCTTCTTAATTTGTGTACTTGTTTAAATTTTTCCCGGAACTGCAGTATTCCTTTTCCCATCCGCAAATCTTTTGCTACACAATGAGCTAAGGAGTAATCGTTTGGTGCCGTAAATAGATCGCCTATTACTTCCCTAATAGTAAATTCCTTTTCTGTGACTTCAGTATTAAAAATTTCGCTTGTATCTTCTGAATTTTCCAACTCCGTTGTAACGCCTTCAGCAGATCTACATAACCTTAGTCTATTTACATGAACTATTTGATCCTTTCTTTTCTCAATGTCGCGAATTTCTACAGTGACAGGTCCTAATCTCTTTATGATTCGATATGGTCCCGTCCAATATTTGCTAAGTTTTTTTGATTGATTTATTTTACCACTAGGATCATGTAAGTAAACGCGGTCTCCTACTTCCAACTTTGAAGGTTTCGATTTTTTATTAAACTGTTTAATGCGTTTGTCGGAATTATCTTTCAAACATTGTTTAGTTTTTTTCGTACGCTTGTTGTAGTCTCTGAACCAATTCTGCGGCATAATTTTCTGAACAGTCGTACGCTACTCGCTGTGCACGAATTGTCTGGTCGTGTGGCAACTCCATATCACGGCCGTGTAGTAGGAAGTATGGGGTTTCTCCTGTTGAACTATGTACGCTATTTCTGTAGTTCATTAATATAAAGGGGATTCAAGAGTCCCAATCTCGTTGAGATGTATCGATATAATGTGATAACATATCCTTCATAACCCGATGGGTGCGCTCTATCATGCCGTTCCCTTGAGGGCGATAGGGCGTCGTCTGTATTTTCTTTATATGAAGGATTTTACAAACCTCTTTCATCAATGTTGACAAGAAATTGGTTCCTTGGTCGGTAATTAATGCGCGAGATGTCCCATGTCTTGTAATAATCTGATTTACGAAAGCTCTGGCGATCGTCTCAGATTTCTGATCAGGCAGTGGAATAGCCTCTAAGTAGCGCGTAAAATAGTCTTGAAAAGTCAACAGATACTTATTCCCGTCCATAGTGGTAGTCAATGGTCCAACGATGTCCATGGCTACTCGTTCAAATGGAACACTGACTTCTGGAAAGTGCTGTAGCGGTGCAGGTTGCGACATTCGCAATTTTCTCTTTGCACATGACATGCATTGCTGACAATACGTTTTTATATCTGTTGCCATATGTGTCCAAACAAATCTGCTGCGGACGAATGCCAAGGTCCTTTCGTAACCTTGATGACCTGCAAATGGAAGATTATGGTAATCGTGCATAATTCGGGTTACCATTTTCTTCGGTACAACTAACTGGTCATGTCGTCCAATTTCACTCCGCGCTTTGTATAATAATCCATCATCAACCAAATAATATGTAGCAGTGTCTTGATTTAGATCGATTTGTTCTATTAGTGCTTTCACGGTTTCATCCTGCTGTTGTTGCTCTTTGATATATTCCCTGTCATATACGGGTTCGCAAGGAGCTTCTATTTTGTTCAACGCGTTTATAGTAATTCTAGATAGTGCATCTGCATTCATGTTTTGCGAGCCTGGTCTGTGAATGATTTCATAGTCGTACTCTGCTAGCGTTAACGCCCATCTTGCTAACCTTGAAGCTGGATCCTTAATAGACATAAGCCACCGCAATGGTCGATGATCTGTGATAACTCTAAATTTTCGTCCGTAAAGGTAGCATCTAAAGTGCTTGACTGCCCAAACTACTGCCAGACACTCCTTTTCAGTGGTCGAATAATTTGTTTCAGCTTTATTTAATTGACGACTTGCGAAAGCAATTGGTCTTTCCTTGTTGTCGCATTCTTGGCTAAGTATTGCCCCAATTGCTGTACCAGAAGCATCCGCAGTAAGGGTGAACACCTTTAAGAAATCCGGATACTTTAAAACAGCATCTTTACTCAAAGCTTTCTTAAGTTTTTCAAACGATCTTTGTACTTCATCATCCCAATGAAACGTGACGTTTATCTTAGTTAAATTAGTAAGTGGTTTAGCTAATTTCGCAAATTCAGGAATGAAACGCCTGTAGAATCCCGTCAATCCCAGAAATGCTCTAATTTCTTTTATATTTCTTGGTACCGGATACTTTTCTATTGCTTCAATCTTCTCAGGGTTTGGTTTAACACCTTCACTAGAAATGATATGACCTAAATATGAGGTTTGTTCTTGTAGAAATTTACATTTTGAAGGTTTTAGTTTTAGATTAGCTGCGCGTAGACAATCAAAAACTTGTCGTAAGCGAGTTAAATGGTCCTCCACTCCGCTACTGTTATAAATTATGACATCATCCAGATATATTAAACACTTGTCACCACATAGCCCTGATAACACGGTATCCATTAGTCTTTCAAACGTACTAGGTGCGTTCAAAAGGCCGAAAGGCATTTTGTTATACTCGTAATGATCGTTCGGTGTGCTAAATGCAGTCTTCTCACGATCCTCAGGTGCGACTTCAACCTGATGATAGCCACTTGCCAGGTCTAGGGTAGTGAATAAATTGGAGCCGTACATCAGATCAAATGTTTCCTGCAGGTTAGGAAGCGGATAGAAATCCTGTTTAGTTATCGCGTTTAATTTTCTATAATCTATACACATTCTAAATTTTTCTTCTCCTGTGTCTGATTTTTTTGGTACCAACACGACAGGTGCGCTGCATGGTGATACTGATGGTGAAATAACGCCTTCTGTTAATAATTCGTCTACCTGATCCTGTAGTATTTGTCTCTGAGCGTGAGGTACTCGGTACGGCGCTTGGGAAATTGGTGGAACGTTTTCGGTAATAATACGATGTTGCACACCCCTTGCTGTACCTAACTTCGTCCCCTCAGTCAAAAATATGTCGTCATATTCTTCAATTAATTGCATTAATAATTCTTGAGTCTCTTTATTTAAATGATCAACTTGGATGTATTCCCGCATATCCTTTTGACATGCTTTATTAACTGTTGCACATACCCTCGTATTCAATCTATTTATTGGTGAGTTGTAGCTTATTTCTTCTGCTTTACCCACAATTGTTTTTGCCCCGACGGTTAATGGTTTTCCCGTAATGTTAATTAATCTCACTGCTACTTGGCCCCCTTCTTTAACTTGAGTCAATACCCGAGCTGCCATTACACCCCTAACTAGAATTTCTTCTGGCTCAATTTGTACGTCCTGTTTTGGCTTCAAACTCTTGTGAACAGCTATACAGACACACTCGGACCTTGCAGGTATTTCGATTTCTTCTTTTAACATAACAGGGAGACGGCAATCCCCCCTAATGTTTCGAATTTTGTTCATCTGTTGCCGCAGTGAACATCCGGCGAAATCTTCCTGTCCTTGGCATCCATTCGGTTCTAGTTCTGAAGTCGTTTTCGGTACGTCTCCTTGTTTGAGATTTTGTTCAACCCTAGTTTTCTCTGGTGCATTTTTCTCATCGACAGCTGTACTCATGTGCACTTGCTTGTCAGCAATAGTTGTGCTTATCTTACGTAGTAAACCCTTTTTACATAACGTAAGTCCCTTTTTAGATTCTCTTGTTTCCCGTGTCATCTCTGACTTAAGTGTACTTTCCAATAGCAGTTTATTATTTAATGACCCTTTCTGGTCAACCCAGTTAATCCCGTTTAATTCTCCGTCAGCATACAGCTGAATATTATTCCCATTTAATTGTAGTATATTTTCCCTACAATTTATAATTGCTTCGTATTGTCGAAGAAAATCCCGTCCCAATAAACCGTCTTCTTGTATAGGTAATTCTTTGCAAACCACGAAATTTGCTGCGTAAACATCTCCCATTATTTCCAACTTAATCTGTGCCATCCCAGTATTCTTTAAATCGTGTCCCGTGAGACTCACTAATGCCGTTCGTTCTGAATTTGTTAGTTTAATGCCCCTGGTAATTTCCGATTTTATAATTGTTACTGCCGAACCCGTATCTATTAGTAAGTGCAAGATTTTTCGTCCCAATCGCGCTTGTAAAATATATGGCATTTCCCATGATCTTGCATTATAAAGTGTAGTTATTGTTTTTACGTTCTCCTTTCCTCGGACTGGGGCAATGCGTTCGAGGTGGTTTTTGAGTTTAAAGATCCTGCTTCGTTATTTCCTGACGCAGATCCTTCACTTGGACTAAATGAAGTCGTTCTTTTTGTATATCGTGGCTCATTGTTGTAATTGATCTTCCCGTTTCTCTGATCTTGAGCGACCTGGGTCTGTTGAGAATTTTTGTAAAGTCCTGTTTTTCGCGAAACAGTTTCTTTCACGGTGACCCGTCTTTTGACAAAATCTACAAACTGTGGCGTTTTTACAATTTCTTGCCATATGGCCCACTTCATAGCAATTAGGAAGTTTCCCTTTTTTATTTTTTTGGTCTAAATCATAGTTCTAAAAATTATAAAATTAATGGCGGAAGAATTTTTGAAATATCTTTAAAAACAACAAAGTTATGCTACTTCAAAGTTTGAATTGACAGTTCTCCAAGAAATTCCGTTTTCAGTCCGGGTGACGTCACGCGGCACGATATTTTTAAAAGTTATTTTCAGTTTGTATGTGTGGTAATTTAACATGGTAACTTCCGATAAATCTCTTTCTATAAACTCGTAAATTGTTATGGAAACACTAAAAACAAACCAGTTGATGACGGAAAATATTGACATATTTAAATTTTTGACAGTTAATTTTAATTTAATATAAATAGAAAAGTCTGTATTACAACAAAATAGTTACTAAGTAACCTCGGTTATAATTACTCACAAAGCTAAAAAACAGCAAACTTGTACCGTGTGACGTCATATTCGTAAATCAGTTTCGTTTGCGACCCCACGTCCAAGAAATTGAATATCTCCGTTGAAATTAAAGATATCAAAATAATTCTTTCAGAATTTTTAAAGTTATTTTTATTATAATGATGTGACAGTATCATAATTAGTATTTTCGTCCAATGGAAACTTCCTAATTGAAGCATTTAAGCTCATTAGTAGCTAAAGTCATTTGATTTTCCGTTTGTTTTTGTCGTTCCCGATTATTCTGTCCATATTGCTGCTCGGAAACCCTGTACGCATAACTCACATTATGTACCGTCCCACGCGTAGAATTTAGAAAAGCTTGGTTCAATTCTTCTTGTTCGGCCAATAGGGCTGCTTGCTCTATTGTAAGGTTGCTTTCCCGCATCAGTAATATTCCGATAATCTTCAAAATGTCTCTTCTTAGCCCTATTTTAAACTGAGCCAAAACTGCGTCTTTATTCTTCTTAATAATTCCCAGTTTCTCTTCTTCTGTTATATTTATTAAATCCTCCTCGAGGGCTTCGTGTCCCGTTAATTTTAAACGAGTGACGAACTGACTAACGGATTCATTTGAACGCTGATAAACCTGAGATAATTTAAACTGAGCCGCTCCTGGAATTCTCAGCGGAGTAAATCGGCCAATAAAGGCGGCTTTAAATCTTTCATATGTAGTGGCTGCGTCATTCAAATTGGTTTCGCTTTTAAAATATTGATATGCAGTGCCTATAAGTCTACATTTAATAACATTTAAAAGTTGGCTATGACTTATATTATCCAAAGAGGCACGTTGTTCTACTTTTTCAAAGTATTGTCTAACATTCTCTTTTCCAGAGAATGTTTCTAAAGTATTTGCGAAAGTACCCAAGCTTATTCGTGGGACTTCTACTGAAACTACAGTGGGTCTCTGATTTGAACTAGAAGGGCCACTGTCTGTATTATTTTCCATTTTTGGTAAAATTTCAACTAAACAACCAAAATGAATTTACTGTCCAAAACCACTAATAAAATTTAAACATGGAACATTCCAGTCATACGATAAGTAAAAACAAAATGCAGCCCACAGAGATATATATAAAAAAAAATTACACAACAATTATCATAAACATTAGTTACTCAATCTACACGTTATCAGTATTATATGCATGATATTCAACCTTGCAACATAAACATTAACATTACTGTATGTTTCTTTTCACCTTTCTTCCTCTTATTATTCAAATATAAGTCGCTTTATTTTGTGTTAAACCCGTTAATAATTCTCTAATAACGTATTACATAACAAAATGAAGAGCTTACACCACATAATGGCTCATCTCAACCTTGTCTGCAACACATTATTTTTTGAGTGTTTGGAAATACTTCAGGTGGTTTCCCGGCTCAGAAACCAAATTAATATGCCGTAAGCAAGCCAAAGATTTCCAATACTCGTACGATATATTAAATACCCCCAAATTCAAAACTCATTATTTTATTTCTTTCTCATTTTTTTGCAGTAATGACCCAATCCTCACAACCACTAATAGCCAATCCCCAAACAGAAAACCATATTAATTATGATCCCACCGCTGCCACCAAATATGTTACCACCCTATTAGCACATAGTACCAATAGGGCAGTAAGGGTTCTTTAAACGATCTTATGGTTCTCCGTTTAGGAGATTAGGATGGTTGTGAGGGGAGGGATTTATGAATGATTACATAAAATAAAGTAAAATAAATATTTAATATAGATATATAAAAAAATAATAAAAAACAATATTTCAGAAAACAAAGCAAAACTCTGACCCGCACAGTTCCACGATTCAACACTATCTTCCCCGTTTTGGTTGTGGGGAGTATATTTATAAGGTGTACCCCCATCAACTCATGGGCGTTGTGAATTCGTGGAAATGTTCGTTCTCGCGGATCGTCACAATGGACGTTCGTAATTTGCAAAGTCATGTCTGGAGACTTATCTTGTCTTGGGTGGTGAATCACCCAAAGCATTCACATCAACAATACAAATACATTGTAACCCACCGGATGTGATCTAGACTTTTGCAAATCGATTGTCTATCGACCGTTCACAACATGATAATGTAAACAAAAGATTTTTCACATCCCTAGCCAGGGCGATTCTTCAATACTTACCATAAACATAGTAAACAAAATCTCAACAATATAAACCAACATTAATAATGTAAACAAACAGTAAATACAATAAAATTTCTTCCTTGAACCCACTATGCACCTATACATTATGGCATTATTGCCAGTTGTTACTGGTAAATTTCTTCGCGTCTGGTCCCGAAACTCACCAATTATCACTTATGACTTTTCACTGTACATATTTCCTATAATATGTCACTACACATTTTAGTTTAGAATAATAAATAGTTATTTATTCATAACAGACACTCAGCAGTGTATTTGGGTCGTCAATTTGTATTTCAGACAATTGAATTTCATCAGTATACCCCTTTGAACTAGTGTCCGCGTGTATTACCCGTTTCCCCGCGCTGCACATTAGACTCGATGCATTGATTTTGACATTCACACCGTTTTTTCAGCTGAGCCATAAAGAATTTATTAACCTTGCACATCCCTGAACAATAATTCCAAATCCACCGACCTTGACATACATATTGTTAGTCGGTCACTGTTACAGCTCAAACAGCTGTTGATGGATCATATGTTTTTCTTGTGTTCACCCGGACCTCCAGGACCGTACCAGTGCCGGCTTTAAAAATGTCATATTTGATTTAGAGTGAAAATTTACCTTTGAATTTAACGTGTGTACCCCGATCGCGCCGTACTTTTTTACACCACTTCCACCTCACATGCTTCCGCAGCATCTGCCTGTGACCATTCATTACGGCTGAAAATTGGTTCCACGATTCCTTACAAGATTTATCTTTACCTGCAAATGATTTTAACTTTGTCGGACATTCATTTTTCTTTGGAAAAGACTTGAACTTTTCTTCGCTCTTCTTTATCTTATGTACTATTTTCCTTAACCCTACATTGTTTATTTTGAATTTTCTCGTATCATTTTTATATATACGTATTGATAAGAATAATTAAGAGCACTGTGGTTTGATTTAATAATAAAGAGTTTAGTCACGTCTAACCACAATAATTTTATTAATGAATGTACATTTCAAGAGCTAAGCTCCCATCATCAGCAAATACTAAACTTTAGTATTTGCTGACGATGGGAGCTTAGCTCTTGAAATGTACATTCATTAATAAAATTATTGTGGTTAGACGTGACTAAACTCTTTATTATTATACGTATTGGCACAAAATGAATCTTTGTTATCAAATTTTTCCTATTTTCACTAACCTCGCGATTTTTTTCATAATTCATACTTATCACGGACCCGACATGAACGTTGCTATTACCTTCATAAAATAAATTCCCCAATATACCGTCCTCAATTTCATACGCATTACTTTTATACCTGCGTAATGGAAAGATACAAGTTTTCTCTACCCCTGTTTGTTTATTCATTTTAGCATTACAATTGTTCTCATAATTCATTCCTAATACTGACCTGTCCCGAATGGCACTCTCACTGTCTTCATTAAACAGACCCATTAATATATTGTTCTCAAGTTCGTATGTATTATTCTTTCTACGCGGTACACATACTCTTCTCCCAGTCCCGTCCGGTAAGTCCCGTCCGATCTGATCCCGGTTACGCAGCGAGTCCGCACGCGTCCGGTTAAGGTCACCCGGGTCATCGTGCGTTGCAAACAGTCCGTCCAGGTACGTCATATCAAGGTCGTCACGTAGGCTCCCGTGTGTGACAATCCTGTCGCCTGAAGCCCAAGGCGAACAAAATTTTTTGTTAGGGTGTGTCAAGTCCGAGTAGTCATTTGCGCTCCCGTGTTTGTAAATCCCGTCCACCGGAGCACGATGTGGGCGGAATTTTCTTAGTTTTCCGGCTGATCGCGAACCCTGACCTGGTTCGCACGATACCCGCGATTATCGTGGTCGGTCTGTGGATGCGTCGACCTGCCGGTTCCCTGACCGTTTTCCCTATCGTCATTCGGCGCGTTTTCGCGATTCTCGTACGACTCACGATTATTTAGGCTATAGTTATTATTGTTGTTACGCCACTGGTGCCGGTCATTACCCATATTTCTGTTCCACCTATCGTAATTCGGCGCACTTTCGCGATTTTCATACGACTCACGATTGTTTCGGTTATAGTTATTATTTCGGTTACGCCACTGGGGCCGGTTGTCACCTGCATTCCTGTTCCACCCATTTTGTCTGTTTGTATCATTGTGATAATTAATCCTCGCGCGCTCGCGTTCCGCTATTATTCGCTCTAGGCGTTCTATTTCTTTTATGGCCCTCTGATACCGAAGCCCACTCTTCGCAAATAGGTAAAACTGCCACTCGGCCGGATAGTGCTCGAAAATTCTCTCAATCAGATCATGTTCCAGTATGGGCGGGTTCAAGTGTGCCCCCTGGTTGTACCAATGGACAAAGTGATCGACCATGGTACCCTTTTGCGGGTCATAAATATTGCTCATGGCTATCTGTTGCCTAACCTTCCCTTGGTCCGCGTCTGACCAGAACATAGACAAGAACCAATCCTTAAATTCCCCAAATGTTTTTGTCTGATCCTCGAGTGGCTGGAACATAACCAACGCCCGCCCGGACAAGTCTGACTTGGCCATCCACAACTTATCCCCCTCGTCATAAACCCCCCGAGCAAAACAAGTTTCCAGTGCCTTAATAAAAACTACTGGGTGTGTACAGCTATCGAACTTGGGAGTTTCGTATGGAATACGATTTCCGTAGCCCCTGCACGCCACTGGGCTGCATTTATTCTTAAATGTTTGTAGTTGGGCACTGTTACTAATGATTTTTTTATTCACTTCCTCCATATGATTCTCTAACACTATCTTTTGTTCGCAAAACCTAGCATCTACTTTTTTCTCCATCTGATTCAGTGTATCTTCCTGTGATTCTAATACGAGCATTTGAAACTCGTTCCTCAACTCAGTGCCCATTTCTACCTTTACCTTATCCACTTCGTCTCTTACGGACCCGCTAATGCTCTGTATTATTTGAGCTTTCATTTCGTCATTTTTTTGTGTTTGTTTATCAAAGTGTTGCAGAAACTGAGTCTGCAATTCATACCTTACTACTTTAAGCTCCTGTGATTGTTTGTTAGCATGTTGCAAAAACTGAGTCTGCAATTCATTCTTTATTTCCTCACTTTTTCGCGACTGTTTTCTAATTTCTGTCAGTAGAAGCATAAGCGCCTCATTTCCCCCCAGGTCTATCTTCTGTTTCTCCCCTTTTGAACGGTCTAATGACTCTCCTAACCCTGAATCGTTACTTGTGCTACTCATGACTTTCGGGTTCTGTTGTATTTCGACATCCGAAAATTCCACTAATGTACTGTTGCTATCTAAGCTTGCTTCTAACGGATCCATCTTAAATTTCTTATATCACTCCCCCCTAGCCGCTATATAACTCGATATACTATGCAATCCACCGAATTCAATACTAAAATGCGGTATGTCAAAACCAATGCATAATGGCAAGCAACAAAAACAAAAAAAAATATATATCGCCGCCACTGACTATTAAAGCGTAAACAGTTAACCATACAACTATTGTATTTCACATAAACAAGTGCGAATCCGTTCGCCTATCCCTTTCGTTTCTCCTCCCCGCATGTACTACTTGTACAGACCTGTATGCGTTCTCTTCACTGCTGTTTGCCTGTTTATATCTGCCTGAGCGTATTGGCAATAATAATATTTAACATATATCACATATATAATACATAAACTGTAACAACCGAGATTCTGACTTTGTCACGCCGTATGGTTTTCCGCGCCAAATTCTTTAACAATAAACTTTTTCAAAACTATTTTTTGAAATATTACTTATCCTGGCAGGCTGTCGCCAATTTTGTAGGCGTTGCGCTTTAGATAACGTACACCAGGTTAACAAAAAATTATATTAGTGGTCTGATCTGCTCAACGTTTAGCAATCTGACCCAGAAGACTGGCGCCACCGACTACGTGAGTTCAGTCAGAATCTAACCTGCGTTCTTTTCTCTTATCAGCTATCTGTTATCAGAAGTTTGGTCCTCTTGGAATCGCCACCAGTTTTAAAGAGAAACTAGAACTAATTTACATAATGCAACATGCAATAATAAAACATGAAATGTCAACAATGAAATTGACCCAACGGTCGTTTATTATACTCCAATAATTAACTCAAATTTGACAAATATTCTTACAAAATTATCTCTCGCTATGGAAATGCTATTTCTATATAATCTTCATTAACTTAGAATATGCATATTCAGCTATAAATCCTAATTTAATCTCGAGATATGGATCAATGTAAATAAGGATAAAAAAGGAATTTCTTATCTTTGACCCGCGTGGTCTGATGATTGTTGACTACAGGTGATAAAACCCGCAGTATTCTCTCCTGTATCCGTAGGTTCCGGATGTCGTCCTGTGCGAAGCTCCCCACTGGTGATTGCGCAAAGCGATGCGCCAAACGATTGAGCGAAAACAATATGCAAACGACGTGCAAACAATACGCGAACAATATGCAAAATAACAAGCGAATAAACACGCTTCAACTCTCACTATTCACTTTCAGCACTTACTGAACTGCACTTTATAAATAACTTCAGCCTTTTATCAATGGCTTTACTACTTTACCATACTTAATTTTCATTTAATATCAATACTTCACTCTTGCTTATTTCTGCAAGTAACTTTACTATTTCGTATTTTACTTTATTTCCGCTAATAATTGCGTTATTTCTTATTTTAACTGACTAGCGCTGCTTTGTATAGCCGGGACGCTGTCCACGCGTGACTCTAAAGCTCTTTTTCTTAGAGCTATCAAAATTGACATACGTCTCGCTTGAAACCTGAGTACGCAGTGCCTTTCGACACTCTTCCCACGCCAATAGTTTAGCGCCCAAAAGTCTCTTGTTATAGTGGGGATGTGGCGTGCTAGTTGTCCCTTTCTAACATTAGCAACAGCTCCCATCATCCCATGCTCCTCTCTTATGGCGGTTTCACCTTTCGGTACTGGATAGGTAAACAATAGGAAGTCATATATACATTGAACATTTATAGCATTTCCTTATTATTTCAAATATAGGCGGCAAGACTGTACTGTTACAAGGTTTTAGGATGTTTTAAAACTTTTTAAAAAATTTTAAATTTTTAAATTATTTTTTAAGAATTTTTCTGTCTTAAAAATTCATAAAAAAATTTTAAATTTTTAGCATGATTTTCTCAACGTTTTGGGATGTTTTAAGACTTTTTAAAAAATTTTAAATTTTTAAAATTATTTTTTAAGAATTTTTCTGTCATAAAAATTCATAAAAAATTTTAAAATTTTTAACATGATTTTCTCAACGTTTTAGAATGTTTTAAGACTTTTTAAAAAATTTTAAATTTTTAAAATTATTTTTTAAAAATTTTTTTAAGTCTTAAATATTCATAAAAAATTTTAAAATTTTTAACATGATTTTCTCAACGTTTTAGAATGTTTAAAGACTTTTTAAAAAATTATAAATTTTTTAAAATTTTTTTAAGAATTTTTGTCTTAAAAATTCATAAAAAATTTTAAAATTTTTAACATGATTTTCTCAAGGTTTTGGGATGTTTCAAGACTTTTTAAAAAATTTTAAATTTTTAAAATTATTTTTAAAAATTTTATTGTCTTAAATATTCATAAAAAATTTTAAAATTTTTAATATGATTTTCTCAACGTTTTAGGATGTTTTAAGACTTTTTAAAAATTTTAAATTTTTAAAATTATTTTTTAAGAATTTTTGTCTTAAAAATTCATAAAAAATTTTTAAATTCTTAACATAATTTTCTCAACGTTTTAGAATGTTTTAAGACATTTTAAAAAATTTTAAATTTTTAAAATTATTTTTAAAAAATTTTTTTGTCTTAAATATTCATAAAAAATTTTAAAATTTTTAACATGATTTTCTAAACGTTTTAAGATGTTTTAAGACTTTTTAAAAAATTTTTAATTTTTAAAATTATTTTTTAAAACTTTTTCTAAGTTTTAAAAATTTATATATCAAATCGAGTCTTTTCAATGCCAATTTACATGTCAAAACCATATTTTTATCGTATTTAAACGTAATTTGCTGTAAATATCTTCGAAAAAAGATTTTATTATTGAACCTCATTTAACGGTGAAAAAATGCTTCAAAGTTGAATTTCTTAGTGTAAATCGATTGGAAAATGCAAAATAAAGCCGATTTATAAAAAAAAAAATTTTTGCAAGTCAAATAAAAAATTTAATTTTAAAACTGATTTTTTATAATTATAAAATTATAAAAATTTTTAACATGATTTTCTCAACGTTTTAGAATGTTTTTAAAAAATTTTAATTTTTTAAAATTTTTTTTTAAGAATTTTTGTGTTAAAAATTCATAAAAAATTTTAAAATTTTTAACATGATTTTCTCAACGTTTTAGGAAGTTTTAAGACTTTTTAAAAAATTTTAAATTTTTAAAATTATTTATTAAAAATTTTCTGCCTTAAAAATTCATAAAAAAATTTAAAATTTTTAACATGATTTTCTCAACGTTTTAGGATGTTTTAAGACTTTTTAAAAAATTTTAAATTTTTAAAATTATTTTTTAAAAATTTTTCTGTCTTAAAAATTCATAAAAAAATTTAAAATTTTTAACATGATTTTCTCAACGTTTTAGGATGTTTTAAGACTTTTTAAAAAATTTTAAATTTTTAAAATTATTTTTTTTAAATTTTTCTCTTAAAAATTCATAAAAAATTTTAAAATTTTTAACATTATTTTCCCAACGTTTTAGGATGTTTTAAGACTTTTTAAAAAATTTTAGATTTTTAAAATTATTTTTTAAAATTTTTCTGCCTTAAATATTCATAGAAAATTATAAATTTTTAACATGATTTTCTCAACGTTTTAAGATGTTTTAAGACTTTTTAAAAAATTTTAAATTTTTAAAATTTTTTTTAAAATTTTTTTCGAAGTTTTAAAAATTCATATATGAAATCTAGTTTTTTCAATGCCAATTTACATGTCAAAACCATTTATTTTCCGTATTTAAACGTAATTTGCTGTAAATATCTTAAAAAAGAGATTTTATTATTGAACCTCATTTAACGGTGAAACAATGCTTCTTAGTTGAATTGTTAGTGTAAATAGATTGGAAAATGCAAAATAAAGCCGATTTATTAAAAAAAATTTTTTTGCAAGTCAAAAAAAAATTTTAATTTTTAAAATGATTTTTAAAATTTTAAAATTATTAAAATTTTTAACATGAAATTTTCAACGTTTTGGGATGTTTTAAGACTTTTTAAAAAATTTTAAATTTTTAAAATTATTTTTAAAAATTTTTGTTTTAAAAATTCAAAAAAAATTTTTTTTAACATAATTTTCTCAACGTTTTAGGATGTTTTAAGAATTTTTAAAACATTCAAAATTTATAAAATAAATTTTTAAAAATTTTTTGTATTAAAAATTCATAAAAAATTTTAAAATTTTTAACATGTTTTTCTCAACGTTTTAGGATGTTTAATGACTTTTTACAAAATTTTAGATTTTTAAAGTTATTTTTAAAAAATTTTTCTGTTTTAAATATTCATAAAAAATTTAAAAATTTTTAACAGGATTTTCTAAACGTTTTAAGATGTTTTAAGACTTTTTAAAAAATTTTAATTTTCTAAAATTTTTTTAATAATAATTTATTCTAAGTTTTAAAAATTCATATATCAAATCGAGTTTTTTCAATGCCAATTTACATGTCAAAACCATTTTTTTTCCGTTATTAAACGTAATTAATTGCTGTAAATAACTTCGAAAAAAGATTTTATTATTGAACCTCATTTAATGGTTAAAAAATGCTTCAAAGTTGAATTTCTTAATGTAAATCGATTGGAAAATGCAAAATAAAGCCGATTTAATGAAAAAAAAATTTTTTGCAAGTAAAATAAAAATTCTAATTTAAAAAGGAATTTTTAAAAATATTAAACTTTTTAAAATTTTTAACATGATTTTTTCAACGTTTTAGGATTTTTTAAGACTGCAAAATTTTTAAATTTTTAAAATTATTCTTTAAAATTTTTTCTAAGTTTTAAAAATTCATATATTAATTCGAGTTTTGTCAATGCCAATTTACATGTCAAACGTAAAAACCATTTTTTTTTCCGTATTTGAACGTGATTTGCTGTAAATAACTTCGAAATAAGATTTTAGTATTGAACCTGATTTAAAGGTGAAAAAATGCTTCAAAGTTCAATTTCTTAGTGTAAATCGATCGGAAAATGCAAAATAAAGTCGATTTATTAAAAAAAAAAATTTTTTGCAAGTCAAATAAAAATTTTAATTTTAAAAATGATTTTTTAAAATTTTAAAATTATTAAAATTTTTAACATCATTTTCTCAACGTCTTAGGATGTTTTAAGACTTTTTAAAAAATTTTAAATTTTTAAAATTATTTTTTAAAAATTTTTCTTTCTTAAAATTTATACAAAATTTTAAAATTTTTAACATTATTTTCTCAACGTTTTAGGATGTTTTAAGACTGTTTAAAAAATTTTAGATTTTTAAAATTATTTTTTAAAAATTTTTTTGTTTTAAATATTCATAAAAAATTTTAAAATTTTTAATATGATTTTCTCAACGTTTTAAGATGTTTTAAGACTTTTTAAAAATTTTAAATTTTTAAAATTATTTTTTAAAATTTTTTCTAAGTTTTAAAAATTCATATATAAATTCGAGTTTATTCAATGCCAATTTACATGTCAAACGTAAAAACCATTTTTTTTCCGTGTTTTAACGTAATTTGCTGTAAATAACTTCGAAAAAAGATTTTATTATTGAGCCTCATTTTAAGGTGAAAAAATGCCTCAAAGTTGAATTTTTTAGTGTAAGTCGATTTAGAAAAGCAAAATTAAGCCGATTTATTAAAAAAAAATTTTTTGCAAATCAAATAAAAATTTTAATTTTAAAAATGATTTTTTAAAATTTTAAAATTATTAAAAATTTTAACATGATTTTCTCAAGGTTTTAGGATGTTTCAAGGCTTTTTAAAAAATTTTAATTTTTTAAAATTATTTTTTAAAAATTTTTGTCTTAAAAATTCATAAAAAAATTTAAAATTTTTGACATAATTTTCTCAACGTTTTAAGATGTTTTAAGACTTTTTAAAAAATTTTAAATTGTTAAAATTATTTTTTAAAAATTTTTCTGTCTTAAAAATTCATAAAAAATTTTAAAATTTTTAACATGATTTTCTCAACGTTTTAGGATGTTTTAAGACTTTTTAAAAATTTTAAATTTTTAAAATAATTTTTTAAAAATTGTTCTAAATCCTAAATATTCATAAAAAATTTTAAAATTTTTAATATGATTTTCTCAATGTTTTACGATGTTTTAAGGCTTTTTAAAAAATTTTAGATTTTTAAAACTATTTTTTAAAATTTTTTCTAAGTTTTAAAAATTCATATATCAATACGAGTTTTTTCAATGCCAATTTACATGTCAAATTCACTTTTTTTCCGTATTTAAACGTAATTTGCTGTAAATAACTTTAAAAAAAGATTTTATTATTGAACCTCATTTAACGGTGAAAAAATGTTTCAAAGTTAAATTTCTTAGTGTAGATCGATTGGAAAATGCATAATAAAGCCGATTTAATAGCAAAAAAATTTTTTGCAAGTAAAATAAAAATTCTATTTTTAAAAATGATTTTTTTAAATTATTAAAAACTTTAAAATTTTTAACATGATTTTCTCAACGTTTTAGGATGTTTTAAGACTTTAAAAATTTTTAAATTTTTAAAATTATTTTTTAAAATTTTTTCTAAGTTTTAAAAATTCATATATAAATTCGAGTTTTTTCAATGCTAATTTACATGTCAAACGTAAAAACCATTTTTTCCGTATTTTACGTAATTTGCTGTAAATAACTTCGAAAAAAGATTTTATTATTGAACCTCATTTTAAGGTGAAAAAATTAGGGGTCGACAAGACAAGAATTCTTGTCTTGACAATAACTTCTTGTCTTGTCTTGAAAAAAAATCAAGAAATCTTAAAAAATCTTGTCTTGACGTTTTCTTGACATCTTATGTCTTGTCTTGACTCAAGAAATTTCAAGATCTTGAAATTTCTTGATTAACCAGTGTCACCGTACATGGTGATTCCTCGCCGGCGAACTTTTTATTGCGTTGCGTGCTAACACGGCAATCTAGTGGTTCCTCGATCTTTATTTGTTTTCTGACAAACGCAAATAACTCAGAATCTTGGAAGTATGAAATTGAAAAATACTTAAATGAGCCTAGGACAGAAAATTCTGAGAATATACTTGATTGGTGGAGAAGACACGAAAATGTCTACCCGTCGTTATCGAAAATGGCCAAGGATTTTCTTGGAACGCCAGCAACATCTTACATCTGTAGGTACCTGCGGAAAGGCTATTTTCAAGACCAGCTTTAACAATAACAAAGCCAAGAAATCGGCTAGGCGTTGACTCCATAAGAAGTCTTATGTGCCTTAATTCATGGCTTATATATATGTGTGTGTGTGTGTGTGTACACGATAACTCTCGACAGACTTAATCGATTTAAACGAAATTTGGTACACACATTGGAACCCATCACCGCACGAAGCCTATTTAAAATGGGCCCGATCGGGTCATTTTAAGGGTAGTTTTTAGGAGTTGAAACAAGTTTTTGGGCCCAAAAATACCGAAAAAAATCTCAGAATTGTTTCAAAATTGGAATTTAACCCTTTGGTAGAGATTAAAATGTGTTGCTAAAATTTTAACAAAATCAGCACAACAGGACCGGACTTACAAATTTTATGAAAACACTAGTTCGCGGATAGTGCGATTTATTTGCTGACGGGTGTATTTAATTTGGTACAGAGGTTGCATTGATAATAATATTGAAATTAAGAAAAATAATATTATTTTAAGGGATGTATTAAGGGGTTAAATTTTTTGATTTTGTCCAAAAACAAACTTAAGTTCACATAATAAAGCCACAAGACCTTATTAGCAAATACACTATATTATTGTCGGCAGGGTTTGGCACTGCGACCCGAGTTTTTTCATTTATTGTTTTTAATTTACATTTTTGTGAATCGGTCTAGCAAAAAATGTGTTCAATAAATTAATAAAATACGTTATGTTATGTTAAAATATGTTATCTTTTTCACAAATAAATATACGTTTTAGCGTTTTCATTGTTAGTCAAGATATTTCAAGATTTCTTGTTTTCTTGACAAGAAATCTTGGTATTGACATAACATTTCTTGTCTTGTCTTGAAATCTAAAATTACTTCTTGTCTTGATCTTGTCTTAAAATCAAGACAAGATCAAGACAAGATCTTGAAATTTTCAAGAATTTGGCGACCCCTAGAAAAAATGCTTCAAAGTTGAATTTCTTAGTGTAAGTCGATTGGAAAAAGCAAAATAAAGCCGATTTATTAAAAAAAAATTTTTTGCAAGTCAAAAAAAAATTTTAATTTTAAAAATGATTTTTTAATATTTTAAAAGTATTTAAAATTTTAACATGATTTTCTCAACGTTTTAGGATGTTTTAAGACTTTTTAAAAAATTTAAATTTTTAAAATAATTTTTTAAAAATTTTTCTAAATCCTAAATATTCATAAAAAATTTTAAAATTTTTAATATGATTTTCTCAACGTTTTACGATGGTTTAAGGCTTTTTAAAAAATTTTAGATTTTTAAAATTATTTTTTTAAATTTTTTCTAAGTTTTAAAAATTCATATATCAGTTCGAGTTTTTTCAATGCCAATTTACATGTCAAAACCACTTTTTTTCCGTATT
Organism: Mongoloraphidia duomilia; assembly: GCA_039654895.1. Taxonomy (NCBI): domain Eukaryota; kingdom Metazoa; phylum Arthropoda; class Insecta; order Raphidioptera; family Raphidiidae; genus Mongoloraphidia; species Mongoloraphidia duomilia. The sequence goes on along the minus strand of CM077517.1, from coordinate 42,420,747 downwards.
TGAACGTAAAAACGTAAAAAAAGATTTTATTATTGAACCCCATTTAACGGTGAAAAAATGCTTCAAAGCTAAATTTCTTAGTGTAAATCGATTGGAAAATGCAAAATAAAGCCGATTTAATAGCAAAAAAATTTTTTGCAAGTAAAACAAAAATTCTAATTTTAAAAATGATTTTTTTAAATTTATTATTAAAATTTTCAAAATTTTTAACATGATTTTCTCAACGTTTTAGAATGTTTTAAGACTGTAAAAATTTTTAAATTTAAAAAATTATTTTTTAAAATTTTTTCTAAATTTTAAAAATTGATATATAATTCGAGTTTTTTTATGCCAATTTACATGTCAAACGTAAAAACCCTTTTTTTCCGTATTTTAACGTAATTAGCTGTAAATAACCTCGAAAAAAGATTTTATTATTGAACCTCATTTAAAGGTGAAAAAATGCTTCAAAGTTGAATTTCTTAATGTAAGTCGATTGGAAAAAGCAAAATAAAGCCGATTTAAAAAAAAAAACTTTTTGCAAGTCAAATAAAAATTTTAATTTTAAAAATGATTTTTAAAATTATTAAAAATTTGAACATGATTTTCTCAACGTGTTAGGATGTTTTAAGGCTTTTTTAAAAATTTTAAATTTTTAAAATTATTTTTAAAAAATTTTTCTGTCTTAAAAATTCATAAAAAATTTTAAAATTTTTGACAAAATTTTCTCAACGTTTTAGGATGTTTTAAGACTTTTTAAAAAATTTAAAATTTTTAAAATTATTTTTTAAAAATTTTTCTGTCTTAAAAATTCATAAAAAAATTTAATATTTTTAACATGATTTTCAAAACGTTTTAGGATGTTTCAAGACTTTTTAAAAAATTTTAAATTTTTAAAATAATTTTTTAAAAATTTTTCTAAATCCATAATATTCATAAAAAATTTTAAATTTTTTTTTATGATTTTCTCAACGTTTTACGATGAAGGCTTTTTAAAAAATTTTAGATATTTAAAATTATTTTTTTAAATTTTTTCTAAGTTTTAAAACCTCATATATCAATTCGAGTTTTTTCAATGCCAATTTACATGTCAAATCCACTTTTTGTCCGTATTTAAACGTAATTTGCTGTAAATAACTTTAAAAAAAGATTTTATTATTGAACCTCATTTAACGGTGAAAAAATGCTTCAAAGTTAAAATCTTAGTGTAAATCGATTGGAAAATGCAAAATAATGCCGATTTAATAGCAAAAAAATTTTTTGCAAGTAAAATAAAAATTTTAATTTTAAAAATGATTTTTAAAAAATTTTAGATTTTTAAAATTTTTGTCTTAAATATTCATAAAAAATTTTAAAATTTTTAACATGATTTTCTCAACGTTTTAAGATGTTTTAAGACATTTTAAAAAATTTTAAATTTTTAAAATTATTTTTTAAAATTTTTTCAAAGTTTTAAAAATTCATATATCAATTCGAGTTTGTTCAATGCCAATTTACATGTCAAAACCACTTTTTTTCCGTATTTAAACGTAATTTGCTGTAAATAACTTCAAAAAAGATTTTAAAATTGAACCTCATTTAACGGTGAAAAAATGCTTTAAAGTTGAATTTCTTAGTGTAAATCGATTGGAAAATGCAAAATAAAGCCGATTTAATAAAAAAGAATTTTTTTGCAAGTAAAATAAAAATTCCAATTTTAAAAATGATTTTTTAAAATTATTATAATCTTAACATAATTTTCTCAACGTTTTAGGATGTTTTAAAACTTTTTAAAAAATTTTAAATTTTTAAAATTATTTTTTAAAAATTTTTCTGTCCTAAAAATTCATAAAAAATTTTGAAATTTTTAACATGATTTTCACAACGTTTTAGGATATTTTAAGACTTTTTAAAAAATTTTAAATTTTTAAAATTATTTTTTAAAAATTTTTCTGTCTTAAAAATTCATAAAAACTTTTAAAATTTTAACATGATTTTCTCAACGTTTTAAAATGTTTTAAGACTTCTTTAAAAATTTTAAATTTTAAAAATTATTTTTTAAAATTTTTTTTAAGTTTTAAAAATTCATATATCAATTCTAGTTTTTTTAATGCCAATTTACATGTCAAACGTAAAAACCGTTTTTTTTCCGTATTTAAACGTAATTTGCTGTAAATAACTTCGAAAAAAGATTTTATTATTGAACCTCATTTAACGGTGAAAAAATGCTTCAAAGTTGAATTTCTTATTGTAAATCGATTGCAAAATACAAAATAAAGCCGCTTTAATAAAAAAAAATTTTTTGCAAGTAAAGTAAAAATTCTAATTTTAAAAATGATTTTATAAAATTATTAAAATTTTTAAAATTTTTAACATGGTTTTCTCAACGTTTTAGGAAGTTTTAAAACTGTAAAAATTTTTAAATTTTTAAAATCATTTTTCAAAATTTTTTCTAAGTTTTAAAAAATTCATATATAAATTTGAGTTTCTTCAATGCAAATTTACATGTCAAACGTAAAAACCATTTTTTCTTCCGTATTTAAACGTAATTTGTTGTAAATAACTTCGAAAAAAGATTTTAATATTGAACCTCATTTAAAGGTGAAAAAATGCTTCAAAGTTAAATTTCTTAGTGTAAATCGATAGGAAAATGGAAAATAAAGCCGATTTATTAAAAAAAAAATTTTTTGCAAGTAAAATAACAATTTTAATTTTAAAAATGATTTTTTAAAATATTAAAATTATTAAAATTTTTAACATGATTTTTTCAACGTTTTAGGATGTTTTCAGACTGTAAAACTTTTTAAATTGTTAAAATTATTTTTTAAAATTTTTTGTGATTTTTAAAAATTTATATATCAATTCGAGTTTTTTCAATGCCAATTTACATGGCCAACGTAAAAACCATTTTTTTTCCCTATTTAAACGTAATTTGCTGTAAATAACTTCGAAAAAAGATTTCATTTTAAACCTCATTTAAAGGTAAAAAAATTTTTAAAAATGATTTTTTAAAATTATTAAAATTTTTAAAATTTTTAACATGATTTTTTCAACGTTTTAGGATGTTTTAAGACTGTAAAATTTTTTAAATTTTTAAAATTATTTTTTAAAAATTTTTCTGTCTTAAATATTCATAAAAAATTTTAAAATTTTTAACATGATTTTCTCAACGTTTTAAGATGTTTTAAGACTTTTTAAAAAATTTTAAATTTTTAAAATTATATTAAAAATTTTTTTCTAAGTATTAAAAATTCATATATTAATTCGAGTTTTTTCAATGCCAATTTACATGTCAAAACCATTTTTTTCCATATTTAAACGTAATTTGCTGTAAATAACTTCGAAAAAAGATTTTATTATTGAACCTCATTTAACGGTGCAAAAATGCTTCAAAGTTGAATTTTTTAATGTAAATCGATTGGAAAATGCAAAATAAAGCCGATTTAATAAAAAAAAATTTTTTGCAGCTAAATAAAAATTCTAATTTTAAAAATGATTTTTTAAAATTATCAAAATTTTTAAAAATATTTAGCATGATTTTTTCAACGTTTTAGGATGTTCTAAGACTTTTTAAAAAATTTTAAATTTTTAAAATAATTTTTAAAAATTTTTCTGTCTTAAAAACTCATAAAAAGTTTTAAAACTTTTAACATGATTTTCTCAACGTTTTAGGATGTTTTAAAACTTTTTAAAAATTTTAAATTTTTAAAATTATTTTTTAAAAATAAAATTATGCAAAATCGCAGGATAGTGGACAAAATAATTTGATTTATTAAATTAAATGTACGACGTTTCGTCTATAGATTTTTTCAAGTACAATCATAAAAATAACAATATTTATGAAAATTAATATTAATTACTAACCATAGCAATTAACATAAATTAACAATTCAATCAATTATAGAACAGACACTCAAAATTTAAGTAGTCAGTACAATTATATTATGAAATTATACTAATTTTTGTATTATTATTATTATTGATTTTTAAAATTTATAGTCAACATAATTTGTTACCATGTTACCATGTTTTTGTCTTATGTACCCTATCTTATGTTAATTGCTATGGTTAGTAACTAATATTAATTTTCTTAAATATTGTTATTTTTATGATTGTACTTGAAAAAGTCTAAATCTATAGACGAAACGTCGTACATTTAATTTAATAAATCAAATTATTTTGTCCACTATCCTGCGATTTTGCTTAATTTTATTATAATCACGATGGACACGATTTCTAATATAAATTTTTTAAAAATTTTTGTCTTAAAAATTCATAAATAATTTAAAAATTTTTAGTGTAAAACATCCTAAAACGTTAAAAAAATCATGTTAAAAATTTTTTTAAATTTTAATAGTTTTAAAAAATCATTTTTAAAATTAGAATTTTTATTTTACTTGCAAGAAAATTTTTTTTTTATTAAATTGGCTTTATTTTGCATTTTCCAATCGATTTACACTAAGAAATTCTACTTTGAAGCATTTAGGCACCGTTAAATATGGTTCAATAATGAAATCTTTTTTAGAAGTTATTTACAGCAAATTACGTTTAAATACGGAAAAACAATGGTTTTTACGTTTGATATGTAAATTAGCATTGAAAAAACACGAATTGATATATGAATTTTTAAAACATAGAAAAAATTTTAAAACGAATTTTAAATATTTAAAATTTTTTAAAAAGTCTTAAAACATCTTAAAACGTTGAGGAAATCATCTTAAAAATTTTAAAATTTTTTATGAATTTTATGACAGAAAAATTTTTAAAAAATAATTTTAAAAACTTTAAATTTTTTAAAAATTCTTAAAACATCAAACGTTGAGAAAATCATGTTAAAAATTTTAAAATTGTCTATGAATTTTTAAAACAGAAAAATTTCAAAAAATAATTTTAAAAATTTAAAATTTTTTAAAAAGTCTTAAAACATCCTAAAACGTTGAGAAAATCATTTTTAAAATTTTAAATTTTTTTTTGAATTTTGAAAACAAATAAATTTTAAAAAAATAATTTTAAAAATTTTAAATTTTTTAAAAAGTCTTAAAACATCCTAAGACGTTGAGAAAATCATGTTAAAAATTTTTTTAAATTTTAATAGTTTTAAAAAATCATTTTTAAAATTAGAATTTTTATTTTACTTGCAAGAAAATTTTTTTTTATTAAATTGGCTTTATTTTGCATTATCCGATCGATTTACACTAAGAAATTCTAACTTTGAAGCATTTAGGCACCGTTAAATATGGTTCAATAATGAAATCTTTTTTAGAAGTTATTTACAGCAAATTACGTTTAAATACGGAAAAACAATGGTTTTTACGTTTGATATGTAAATTAGCATTGAAAAAACACGAATTGATATATGAATTTTTAAAACATAGAAAAAATTTTAAAACGAATTTTAAATATTTAAAATTTTTTAAAAAGTCTTAAAACATCTTAAAACGTTGAGGAAATCATCTTAAAAATTTTAAAATTTTTTATGAATTTTATGACAGAAAAATTTTTAAAAAATAATTTTAAAAACTTTAAATTTTTTAAAAATTCTTAAAACATCAAACGTTGAGAAAATCATGTTAAAAATTTTAAAATTGTCTATGAATTTTTAAAACAGAAAAATTTCAAAAAATAATTTTAAAAATTTAAAATTTTTTAAAAAGTCTTAAAACATCCTAAAACGTTGAGAAAATCATTTTTAAAATTTTAAATTTTTTTTTGAATTTTGAAAACAAATAAATTTTAAAAAAATAATTTTAAAAATTTTAAATTTTTTAAAAAGTCTTAAAACATCCTAAGACGTTGAGAAAATCATGTAAAAAATTTTAAAAACTTTAATAATTTTAAAATTTTAAAAAAATATTTTTAAAATTAAAATTTTTATTTGACTTGCAAAAAAATTTTTTTTTAATAAATCGGCTTTATTTTGCAATATCCGATCGATTTACACTAAGAAATTTAACTTTGAAGCATTTTGGCACCGTTAAATATTGTTCAATAATGAAAACTTTTTTCGAAGTTATTTACAGCAAATTACGTTTAAATACGGAAAAAAATGGTTTTTACGTTTGACATGTAAATTAGCATTGAAAAAACGCGAATTGATATATAAATTTTTAAAACTTAAAAAAAATTTTAATAAATAAATTTAAAAATTTAAAATTTCTTAAAAAGGCTTAAAACATCTTAAAACTTTGAAAAATCATGTTAAAAATTTTAAAATTTTTTATGAATATTTAAGACAGAAAAATTTTTAAAAAATAATTTTAAAAATTTAAAATTTTTTAAAAAGTCTTAAAACATCCTAAAACGTTGAGAAAATCTTGTTAAAAATTTTAAAATTTTTTATAAATTTTTAAGACAGAAAAATTTTTAAAAAATAATTTTAAAAATTTAAATTTTTTAAAAAGTCTTAAAACATCCTAAAACGTTGAGAAAATCATGTTAAAAATTTTAATATTTTAGAAATTTTCAAAAATCATTTTTAAAATTTTTAATTTTTAAAGATTTAAAACATCCTAAAACGTTAAAAAAATCATGTTAAAAATTTTATAAAAATTTTGATAATTTAAAAATTTTAAAATATCATTTTTAAAATTAATATTTTTACTTGACTTGCAAAAAAAAATTTTTTTAATAAATCGGCTTTATTTTGCGTTTTCCAATCGATTTACACAAAGAAATTCCACTTTGAAGCATTTTTGCACCGTTAAATGAGGTTCAATTATAAAATCTTTTTTGGAAGTTATTTACTGCAAATTAAGTTTAAATACGTTAAAAAAATGGTTTTTACGTTTGACATGTAAATTAGAATTGAAAAAAATTCGAATTGATATATAGGAATTTTTAAAACTTTGAAAAAATTTTAAAAAAATAATTTAAAAATTTTAAAATTTTAAAAGTCTTAAAACATCCTAAAACGTTGAAAAATCATGTAAAAATTTTTAATAACTTTTATGAATTTTTAAAAACTTAAAAAAATTTTTAAAAAAAATTTAAAAATTTTTAACATAAAATGTAAAAACTATTTTTTTACCGTATTTAAACGTAATTTGCAGTAAATAACTTCGAAAAAAGATTTTATTATTGAACCTCATTTAACGGTGCAAAGATGCTTCAAAGTTGAATTTCTTAGTGTGAATCGATTGGAAAACGCAAAATAAAGCCGATTTATTAAAAAAATTTTTTTTTGCAAGTCAAGTAAAAATATTAATTTTAAAAATGATTTTATAAAATTTTTAACATGATTTTTTTAACGTTTTAGGATTTTAAGTCTTTAAAAATTTTAAAATTTTAAAAATTATTTTTAAAAATTTTTCTTAGTCTTAAAAATTCATATATCAATACGAATTTTTTTCAATGCAAATTTACATGTCAAACGTTAAAATCAAGTTTTTACCGTATCAAAACGTCATTTTCAGTAAATAACTTCGAAAAAAGATTCTATTATTGAACGTCATTTAACGGTTCAAAAATGCTTCAAAGTTGAATTTCTTAGTGTAAATCGATTGGAAAACGCAAAATAAAGCCGATTTATTAAAAAAAACTTTTTTGCAAGTCAAATAAAAATATTAATTTTAAAAATGATTTTTTAAAATTTTAAAAATATTAAATTTTGTAAAATTTCTAGCATGATTTTTTTTACGTTTTAGGATTTTTTAAGACTTTTAAAATTTTAAAATTTTTAAAATTTTTTTTAAAAATTTATTTAAGTTTTAAAAATTCATAAAAATTATTAAAAATTATAAAAATTTTTACATGATTTTCTCAACGTTTTAGGACGTTTTAAGACTTTTAAAATTTTTAAATTTTTAAAATTTTTTTTAAAAATTTTTCAAAGTTTTTAAAATTTATAAAAATTATTAAAAATTTTGACATGATTTTCTCAACCTTTTAGGATGTTTTAAGACTTTTAAAATTTTAATATTTTTAAAAAAATTTTTTTTAAATTTTAAAAATTTTAAAATTTTAAAAGTCTTAAAACATCCTAAAACGTTGAGAAAATCATGTAAAAAATTATAAAAATTTTAATAATTTTTATGAATTTTTAAAACTTAGAAAAATGTTTAAAAAAAAAAATTTTAAATTTTAAAATTTTAAAAGTCTTAAAACATCCTAAAACGTTGAGAAAATCATGAAAAATTTTTAGAATTTTTAATAATTTTGATGACTTTTTAAAAACTTAAAAAAATTTTTAAAAAAAATATTAAAAATTCTAAAATATTAAAAGTCTTAAAACACCCTAAAACGTTGAGAAAAACATGTAAAAAAATTTAAAAATTTTAATAATTTTTATGAATTTTTAAAACTTAGAAAAACTTTCAAAAAAAATTTTTAAAATTTTAAAAGTCTTAAAACATCCTAAAACTTTGAGAAAATCATGTAAAAAATTTTAAAATTTTTAATAATTTTTATGAATTTCTAAAAATAGAAAAATTTTTAAAAAATTTTAAATATTTTAAAATTTTAAAAGTCTTAAAACATCCTAAAACGTAATAAAATCAAGTTAGAAATTTTAAAAATTTCAATATTGTAACGAAATCCCGGATGCTACGCCACTGTTTTCAGCAGAACATTCGAGAGTGCTGCGATTGACTGTTTGTTGTAACAATGTGTAGGCGTGGCAGATACGAGAATATTCCAGAATGCGCGACGAGCGTGGAGGGGTCGGACTGGAACGCTATTAAGTACGCAGTCAACAACAACAGGGACAGCGACCAACGGACGTGTACAGCCGAAATAAATATTGTGCTAACAAGTGTTTTCACTTTGTTTGAGAGATACTTTTCGTGTATATCAGTGTTGTATATTGAAATTGACTTTTCATTGTTAATAAAGTTATTGTATATTGTTGTATATATTTTTAATTATTGAAATAAATAATTTTATTCCGCCAAATTCAAAACAGTTTTATTACACTGGTGTCAGGTGTGCGGTTTGAACAATTCAAAATGGCGGCAAAACTGTTGCGTGATTTGAAAGTGGTGGAATTGAGAAGCGAACTTGAGGAAAGGGACCTGGACACCTCAGGACTAAAAATGGTCCTGCAAGATCGGCTCAAGGAGGCGATGCTGGCGGAAGGCAAGGACCCCGAAACCTTCAAGTTCGAGGTACCGGGGAGTGAGCTAGCTAGAACAGTGGAAGGAAAGCTAGCCGAAAATGCAAGAAGAGTAGAAGAAAAGCTGGGTTCAGTGGAAGAAAGGCTGGTAACAATCTAAGAAAAACTGATCGAAAACTCTAGAATAGTAGAAGAGAAAATACAGGTGCTGGAGGCAAATACTAAAATGCTCGAAGAGCAACAAGAGAAACTATAAGAGAAGATCGAAGAGAAACTCGGAAGATTCGAAGAAAGACTAGCGGCACTAGAAGATAGGCGAACACCTGCAGCGCTTCAGAGTCCGATCAGCGAACTGAGAAGCAACAGCGAAGAAGAAAGGGAGGCGGCCACGACGCGAATAAGGATCAAACCGCCAACGTTTGACGGAAACGTGCCGTGGTCAACGTACCTCAAACAATTTGAGGCAGCCGCGAGTGCCAACGGCTGGTCAGACAGAGAGAAGGCTATCTCTTTGGTGGTGGCGCTACGTGACGATGCTCTGAACATCCTGCAGGCGATCCCAGCGAGCCAGCAGACAGATTACCAGCTGTTGGTCTCCCGGCTGGAACTCAGGTACGGGTACGCTCACCTCCAGTAGGTGTACCACGCGCAGGTGAAGAACCGCACCCAGAAGAGTGGGGAGACGCTCCAGCAGTTCCAGGCCGACATTGCGCGACTAATACGGTTGGCTTACCCGACAGCGCCCGACTTCTTCCTCGAACAACTGGCGGTGCAGACTTTCATTGACGGACTGAGGGACGGCGAAACACAGCAGGGCTTGAGGTTGGCGCGACTAAGAACCCATCGATGATGCGCTTGCCCACGCCCTGGAATTCGAAACCGCCAAGCACGCTTCGCGAGGCAGTGGCGCGTTCGAGTCGTAGAAGAGGAGACCGCGGACCAACTGGAGGAGCTGGTACGAAGAATCCTCAGGGAGAAGGAGCGCTGGAAGAATGCTTCGGGCGAGACGCGTGGACCCCGTTGTTGGGACTGTGGCGAGCGAAGGCACATACGACGCAACTGCCCTAAAACCGGTAAATAACAGCAGCCGGAAAGCAAAAAGAAGGGGCAGACGTCGACCCGGAGGAGGAGTGCCCCGGAGGCCGTCATCCAGGTGGTGTCACTTAAGGACCGCAAAGCCAGTATATTCGTCGATGGGAACGTCGCTGGGCAGAATATTCTGTTGCTGGTCGACACGGGCGCCATGAGGTCAATTATACGTCCTGATGTAGTGCGAAAATCGACGAAGCTGTCGCCGGCGAAGGTGCAACTACGGACGGCTACAGGTGACCGTATTTTGACGCACGGATCGGCAATGATGACCATCAGCGTCGGAAGCAAGAAGCTCGAATACGAAGTACTGGTGGCTGACGTCTCCGACAATTTCATCTTGGGGATTGATCTCTTACGAAAGTTCGGTTTCGCGTTGGACCTGAACGAGGGTGTCATAAGAATCGATGACGATGAACTTCCCTTGCATCCCATGGAGGACTCGGTGGCAAGAGTCTGGCTGCAGGAAGATGTGACCTTACCAGGACGGAGCGAGGTGATCGTGCGGGCCAGCCTGGATGGAGACCTCCGGGCAGGATGCATGCGAGCGATTGAACCAGTATACGACAATAAGGTCCGTAGCGGTGTACTGGTGGGAAAGGCACTGGTTAGGGTCGGAGAATCGGTACCAGTGCGAGTGATGAACATCAACAGGGAACCGGTGACCCTAAAGAAGAGTACGCTGTTGGGACAATGCGTGCAGGTCTCCAGAATCTCGAGATGCGTGGAGGACACACGAAGACCACCTGCTGGGGGCGACGTCGAGAAGCTGGCGAATATGATTGTCGGCTCGTGTGAAGATCTGGGCGAGTCGCAGTCGAGAGAGGTGCGAAAGTTGATCCACCAATATTCGGATGTATTCGCACTTGACGACGGGCAGAAAGGGCGGACCAACGTGGTGCGACATAGGATCGACACGGGAGATGCTAGGCCAGTGCGACAACACCCAAGACGACTTCCACTGGCGAGACGGGAAGAAGCCGAGAAAATTGTCGCTGACATGGAAAAGCAAGGAGTCATCGAGCCATCAAGCAGTCCGTGGGCATCACCGGTGGTTCTGGTCGGCAAGAAAGACGGGTCAACGCGATTCTGTGTGGACTATCGACGCCTCAACGACGTGACGAAGAAGGACAGCTGTCCTCCCCGTATCGACGACACATTGGATACTCTGTCGGGTTCTCGGTGGTTTTCGAAACTGGATCTGAAGAGCGGCTACTGGCAGGTGGCAATGGAACCGCAAGACCGTGAAAATACTGCGTTCACAATTGGTACGGGGTTGTGGCAGTTCACGGTTATGCCCTTCGGGTTGTGTAACGCGCCAGCTACCTTCGAGCGCCTGATGGAGTCCATTTTGCGGGGACTCTCGTAGAAGACCTGCTTGGTGTACCTCGATGACGTAATTGTGGTCGGTCGGACATTTGGCGAATACTTGAAGAACTTGGAGGAAGTGTTCCGAAGACTGCGGGGCGCAAATCTGAAACTAAGCCCCAAGAAATGCCACCTGTTTCGGACGAAGGCACAATATCTCGGACACGTCGTCTCCCGTGACGGAATAGAGGCCGACCCGGAGAAGATTCGAGCGGTGCAGGAGTGGCCGACGCCGAAAGACAAGCACCAGGTTCGAAGCTTCCTTGGATTATGCACCTACCATCGTCGGTTCGTCTCGGGCTTTGCAAACATTGCGAAGCCATTAACAAGGCTGACAGAAGACGGGCGTGAGTACATCTGGAGCGGCGAGTGTGAGGAAGCGTTCCAGCAACTGAAACGTGCTTTGGTGACAGCGCCGATTCTGAGCTACCCACGCACGGACGGGAACTTCATCTTGGGCACGGATGCAAGCAACCTGGATATTGGCGGCGTGCTTTCTCAAATTCAAGACGGGCACGAGAGGGTCATTGGCTACTTTAGCAAGGTGCTGTCGAAGGCAGAACGAAACTACTGCGCGACCAGGAAAGAATTGTTGGCGGTGGTTAAGTCAGTGGAGCACTTTCATAAGTACTTGTACGGGCGGAAGTCCTGTTGAGAACGGACCATGACGCATTGAAGTGGCTCTTACAATTTCGAAACCCCGAAGAAAAGGTCGCCAGATGGATAGAGCGGTTGCAGGGATATGACTATGACACGGAGCATCGTGCGGGCGTTAGTCATCGTAACGCCGATGCCCTTTCCCGAAGACCCTGCCCGGAAGACTGTCAACACTGTTCTCGCCTGGAGGAGAAGACCTGCCAAGAACCACTGTGGTGAACGACGATTGGTTGCCCGATGAAGTTCGGTGGGAACAAGAGGCGGACCCGGAATTGAAGCTGGTGCTGAGATGGAAGTGCAGTGGAGAAAGACCGGCCTGGGAGGACGTTAGTCCGTTAAATAGGGCACTGAAGACATACTGGGCTCAGTGGGACTCCCTGACGGCAGAGGACGGTCTTCTGAAGCGGAATCTAGAAAGCGAAGACGGACTGTGAGGCACCAGCTTGTAGTGTCAAAGAGCCGGGTGTCGGAGGTGTTACAACGCCTCCACGATGGGGCCTCGGGTGGCCACTTCGGCGTAAAGAAGACCCTAGAAAGAGTCAGAGAACGGTTCTACTGGGTCAACTGTAAAGACGACGTCCGCGAATGGTGCCGAAAGTGCAGACTGTGTGTCGCCGGTAACGGACCCCTGGGGAAACGAAAAGCACCGATGAGACAGTACAATGTCGGAAGTCCGATGGAGAGGGTGGCCATTGACGTGGCTGGACCATTCCCTGAGAGCGACGCGGAAAATAAATACATCTTAGTGGCGATGGATTATTTCACCAAATGGGTGGAGGCCTAGGCACTCCCAAACCAAGAAGCTGCGACGGTTGCTGAAGTCCTGGTCAAGGAGTTCTTTAGTCGTTTCGGAGTGCCATTGGAGCTGCATTCGGACCAGGGCCGTAACTTTGAATCCGCCCTTTTCGGAGACGTATTTCGCCTGTTGGGAATCCCTAAGACGCGAACCACGCCTTTGCATCCGCAGTCTGACGGGATGGTGGAACGCATGAACCGGACGATGGGAAAGTATCTGGCGAAGGTGGTGTCCGACCACTAGCGAGACTGGGACCAGTACTTGCACCTGTTCCTAATGGCGTATCGTGCATCGGTTCACGAAACAACCGATCAAACACCGGCCAGCGTAATGTTGGGGCGTGAGCTGCGGTTGCCCTGTGACCTGGAGTTCAGGTGCCCACCGTCGGACCAGGAGGAAGCTGGAGACACGTACGTCGCCAAGCTGAGGCGAAAACTGGACGACATCCACCAGCGGGTCCGCAAGAATAGCCAACTGGCCAGCGATCGGATGAAGAACCGTTACGACGTGAAAGAACAGGAGGGCGGGTTCCAGCCAGGAAAATTAGTTGGGTTGTACAACCCGTGTAGACGTCGTGGCCTCTCACCAAAGTTACAACGGAGCTGGGAGGGCCCGTACCAAATAATGAAACGGATCAATGATGTCGTCTACCGCATTCGTAAGCTATTGAGGGGGAAGCCCAAGGTGGTACACTCCAACAGACTAGCGCCCTATGAAGGAGGCGACGACGCAGACGTGGAGCGAGGGGACGAGGCCAGAATTACCATCGGCCGAACTACTCTGGCGGACAAGCGGCCTGTCTTCGAAAATTTCATGGCCGAATTCTCCGGAGCCAGAAAAGCCCGTTACGGCGTGACAACGGAGGAAGGGCGTGATCTTTTTGGTGTCCCTCGCGAGTATTCGCTTGCTCACTGCATCTCCCGAGACCTTCGAATGTCCGGAGGCATAGCGGCTGAGTTCTGTCGACGATTCGGCCACCGAGGAGAGCTCTGGAGGCAGGGACCCCGGGTCGGGAGGGTCCTACGACTGCCGGATCAACATCGCTTCATTTACTACCTTGTGACGAAGCAACTGTCCCATCAGAAGCCCTCCTACGCTAGTTTGTGGAACACCCTAATGGAGTTGAAGGCCAACCTACTCGCTGACGGTGTTAAGAAGCTGGCAATTCCGAAGCTGGGCTGTGGGCTCGACCAGTTTTTTTTTTTTTTTTTTTTGAGAGGAGGAAATCCTTTTTACGGACACCCAGGGAAGGTAGCCCTGGGTAGTGTGGGACTCGAGCCAAGGCCACCTACCCACTAAAACCCCCTCGATCTAACCCCTTTTTATCCCTCCCGCGGCACCGACGGTCTGTCATTACTTCGCGGGAGGGGAGCTTCAGCCTTGAGCTTTACCGCGCTGCCAGGGTCCGGATAATTGCGACAGCAAATTCGTGCCCTGCTTTCCAGTCTTGCTCGGAGAGCAGCATAGTGCTGACATAGTTGTCAGTAGTGAGTGAAGTACCCATGCTGCATTCCAGCTCCTTCCTTTTGCGCTCAAAGCGCGCGCATTTAATGAGGACGTGCTCGGCGCTCTCTATTTCTTGTGGGCACGTTGGGCACTCCGGAGTGCTTTCTACCCCTATCCGTGTCAGGTACTCTCTGAACACCCCGTGTCCAGAGAGTATCTGCGTGAGGTAGTAGTCGACTCGTCCATGATTCCCTTTAACCCATTCCGCTATTTTAGGGATCAGTCGGTGAGTCCACCTCCCCTTCGTTGCACTATCCCATCTTGATTGCCAAGCCTTGATGATTTTTTCCCTATCCCAATGTCGGTCTGTATCTTCGGTCTCCTCCTGGGGTCTATGTTTCCTGCTGTACTGGCTCATTCGCTCTTTCGCCAGTAGTTCGAGCGGGGGGAGTCCCGCGATCACTAGTACAGCTTCGCCAGATATAGTTCTATAGGCGGATGCCACTCTTATTGCTCCTAGTCTGTAAACTGGGAATACCAGCCTACCGTAAGATGGAGTATTCAGGGCATCAGCCCAGATGGGCGCTCCGTGAAGTAGCACTGACGTGCTTACTCCAGCTAGTAGCATCCGCTTATGGGCTCGACCAGTTGGACTGGAGGGTCGTGCGGAGCATGTTGGAGGTCATTTTCAACGGCGCGGGAGTGGACATCCTGGTATGCAGTCTAGGACCGAAACGTCAAACGCATACGGACAAGAGCGTGGACTGCTACTTCTATCGCAGCGGAACGTGCCGCCGGGGCGAGGGTTGCCGCTATCGGCATGACCCTTTCTTCCGGGCTACGAACCTGCCCTGGGACAGAGCAGATCTAAGAGGGAGGCAGTGTAGCGAAATCCCAGATGCTACGCCACTGTTTTCAGCAGAACATTCGAGAGTGCAGCGATTGACTGTTTGTTGTAACAATGTGTAGGCGTGGCAGATACGGGAATATTCCAGAATGCGCGACGAGCGTGTAGGGGTCGGACTGGAACGCTATTAAGTACAGCAGTCAACAACAACAGGAACAGCGACCAACGGACGTGTACAGCCGAAATAAATATTGTGCTAACAAGTGTTTTCACTTTGTTTGAGAGATACTGTTCGTGTATATCAGTGTTGTATATTGAAATTAGTAGATAATTTCTGCCGTTTTAAGAACAGCTACACGGCTACATAGTCGTCGTAGTCCCGTAGCACAGTAGCCCTGCAGCCAGTTGACATTATACTCTAACTACGCGGAAATGCGTTGCCTATACGTTTCTGTGATCCAATCACGTCACGGCTGCTTCGTTTACGAATCGGGTGGGGGGGGGGTACACCATTGAAATTTGTTTTTTTGGCCATTGTCACGATGCAGAACTTCCGGTCGACGTTGCGTCCAAGGCTACAGCTGCAAAGGTTTGTTAAAGGCGTTTGTTGTAGTCTGTTTCTCGTCTGGACTGTTTTTATTTTTTTTAGTTTATGTCAGTTCAGTGCATTTTGTTACAATGAAGAAAATAGGTGATGTTTTTTTAAAAAAAGTATTTATTAATTCATAAATAATACAGATATTATAATTCATAAATAATACATTTATAATAATAATTATTATTGATATTAATGTCTTTGTGTATGTTTTTTTTCTTCTTCACATGAGAGCAGCTGTTAGTTGTGGCGGCGGTGAGGATAGACGGAGAAATTATTATTATTCAATGTGCGATTAGTACATGTTTCAATGAGATTGGTTATATTTTCTTTTAAATAATGCACGTTCTAAGTCAGCAGACCGAGCAGATGTGAGCTGGATCGATTGAGCTGCCCTTGAAAATCGTTCAACATATTGTTGACTTTATCCATTGCACTGATTACGTAGTTGACGTTTTCCACATGAAATTTATGGAGATTGGTTATATTTTGTTTTAAATAATGCACGTTCCAAGTCAGCAGACCGAGCAGGTGTGAGATGGATCGATTGAGCTGCCCTTGAAAATCGTCCAACGTATTGTTGACTTTATCCATTGCATTGATTACGTAGTTATCGTTTTCCACTTGAAATTTATGAAACATTTCTCTGTAGGTAGTGTTCATTTTCATAATCGATTCGCATTTGTTGTCTAAATCCAATAATTTTTCCAAAATTGCAAGATCTACAATTACGTAAACGATGAGAAAACAGCCAAAATATACTACAAACGTTGATAATGGTCTCCTCTCGGCAGCGCTCATTTTAACACTAAATGCCGATTCCACAATTCTCTAGTATTAATATCTGAAATATAAAATAAGAATTTTCCCCAAGGTATTTTTTTAAATAAAAAACAACAATACGTTTAAAAATATTTATTGTAAAAAATCAATACATTATTATTAAAAAAAGTCTTACAATTATCTCTTAAATCTAAGATTAATTTCATATTGTGGTGTTGTGCATTTCAAAATCTTCATAATCACCGTTTTCATCGTATCCTTCATCATCATAACATTCGTTGTCGTCATCATCATCGTCGTCGTCGTCTGACTCTTCGAGTATATCTTCATCAGTTTAAAAAAAAATTTTATTTTCAAATTTTCAACTGTAAATGTTTCTTTTCGTGACTTTAAATCTGAGCAATCAATGTAGTTTGATAGCAGTAATTTGTTTGTGTTTTTATCTCTTATAACAACTGTAATACCAGCATCAGGCATTTCCATGTTGTTGTTATTATTATACATTGAGAGGTCTGTTCTTGTCGACGGGCGACGATGAATTGACAATTTTCAGCACCGGAATGAAAATCGATCACGATCTCTAGTAAGCTGTTCCCATATTTCCACCCTTGCTCTACGATATGCAAAATCCCAACAAACCATATAGTTAATCTCTACCTTATCGTTAAAACATACAACTTTTTTTTTATTCACTTTCTTAATTAATATTAATGTCAGTTACAATTTTTTCACTACAAACTATGGGTATTTCATAAAAGAGTCTTTCGTAATTAATAGTATATAAAATATCTATAGGTACAAAAAAATCATTAGCGCTTAAACGATAAACACTTAGCAACTTGCACTTATCTAAATACGTATTATAATATATATTTATGTTTTTCGAATAGTAAACGTACGAGGACAATAAACTATTCACAATGTCTTTCAAGTCTAGCAGACTTTCCCACTCATTTTTTGATAAAATCAATGAAGTGGGAGAATTTAACCTTTTAAATTTTAAATGTTTTATTTTTTTTAAATAAACTTCTGTCGTCGTTGAAGTACTTATTTATATAATCACACAACAACATCAGAGCATACCAGTCGATTTGATCTATAAAAATGCTGGTCGATTTCACATCTCTCAGTTCGAGTGTTGCTTGAAAATCTTGCGTAGAAGAAGAAGAAGGCAGCCAACCGACGTTTATGTATTTACTTCGTTTTACATTGAAATAAAATATGTTTTGCATCAAAAGTTGCGTTTTAGAGTTTCACGAGGCCAAGGCAGGCAGAGACGAAGCAGGTGTTGATGTAGCAGCAGCAGTAGCACTAATATTTTCGTCGCGCACCAGTGGAAACTCTACGATGTCTTCACCTCTCCCCTCGTCCATGTACTCCGTCATCACGTTGTTGTGGTTGGAATCATGAATATTCACATCGTATGAATTCATCGTTGTTGTTAGTTCAGAGTTGTAAAACCGAAATATATTCGGAGTAGTAGTAGTATTCATCTTTCAACAAAATCTTGCATACTGGTTCGCTTTCTTGCGTAAATCGTGTTTTAACATATCTGAAATTACCCTTCCTTCCGTCGTGTTGTCAAAACTTCTGATGAAACCCACCTCGACATTTGCGCAGGTCGTTTTTCACTATCATTAATTGTTGAATTTCGTTACAGTTTATGCGCAAGACTATTGATATCTTCGCGAAAGTTTATATCGACGTTCAAGAGTTTCAGTCTCTTCAAGTAACTATGCAATTTTTCGTATAGTTTTTTGAGAGCTCCTTTATCGGTAACGGTGAGCATGAACACTTTTTCGTAATAAGTATTTTTGACAAACACTTCGAAAACTACTCGTCCATCATCTAAAACGAATCGCACTTGACGCGGATCTGTCTTTAAAAATCTTATACCCTGCTTCCAGGGAGTAGGCGTTTGTCGTGCCACGTTATTTTCGTCAAAAGCGAATCCCCACTCTTCTAATTTTTGTTTATTTTCTACAGAGAGAGCCAAAAAACGTCTGCTCTGATTGAACAGCTCTACGCCGAGAATTTCTTCTAAAGTGGTCGCTGTCGATCTTACAGGCACAAATCCAACACTCCATTTATCACTATCATCAATACTCATAACGTTGCCGCCGATTGCATTCATTTTTTCCTAAAGACTGAATTATTTGAAGATACTGCTTTGTAATATATACATAATCAGTTTCTCCCTCCAACATTACTATTACCATGATGTTTGTGTTGCAGCTGTGCATAATTCGTTAACATATTTTTGCAGTTTGAGCACGTTCTTGTATGCACAATTGTTTTCAAATTTCATGTTTATATGCGAGGCTGTTTTACAGTTGATTTCATTATTAAATAAAGGCAAAGACAATACTTTCAACGAAGGACAGTTCAAACATTCTAAATCCACATAGACTAACAGCTCTGGTCCGTTTTCTTTTAAGAATTTTTGTTTTTCGAGGCCTTTGACAAAAATCAGCGTTGAACCTTTAAAAATGTTCGTCAATTGATTATTCAGTTCCCGATAATCAACGCTACCATCGTTCCAATCGAGACCGTTTATTTGACTTTGATTGTAAGCATTTTGTTTTTTATATTTATCGTCAAGTAAGTGTTTTTCGTATGGCGGCTCAAACACTACTTGTTCTACATTTTCACTAACCAAATTGCAAAATGCTAATTCCTTTGCACCACGCCAGCTTGACAGTGTCATTCGTGTCGCGTTACTCAACATAAAATAATAATATAGTGTGTCCTCAGAAATAATACTTTTCTCTTTTTATAATATTTCGTAACCAACTATTACGGAAATATGGACGCGGAAAATGCTATATTGGAAGCAATAAAGAAAATGGATGCAAAGCTAGATGGGATCAGTATTCAACTAGGAGAAAGATTAAATAAAGTTGAAAACAACATACAAACACTTGAAAATGTTCAGAAAAAACAAGAAATAATTAATGAAAACTGGGATAGAGAAAAGAGAAAACGTAACCTAGTTATACACGGAGTTGTTAAAAACGAACATGAGAACTATTTCCAACTTGAAAATATCGTATATGAAATATTTAACGATAAAATGAGAGTTAAATGCGGTGTGGAGGAATTATATTTCGTGCGAAGATTGGGAAGTAAAGGGAAAGAAAAGAGACCTATATTAGTAGGTATATCTACCTGGAGGAAAAAACTGTTAATAACGATGAACAAAAAACATCTTCAGGATGATAATATATACATTACAGATGACATTCCTGTTAAGGTTATGGAAAAACGTAGAGAATTGCGCCCGTTGCTTGATGAATTACGGAAACAAGGTAAACAAGGCTTTTTTAAATATGACAAGTTGATCGCCGAGGGGAAAGTGATAAACAACATGGAGCAGCTAAAAACCATTAATGATGCAGATGAAACTAAACGAAAAAGATCTGAAGGAGATGACCCTATAAGTAATACAACAGGTTTAAAAAAAAGCAATTTGGAAATTAAGAAAGTTAAGCCAGCTCCAGTGTTCATGAGGATGGATCAATATACTGAATCTAGACAAAGGGCAAATTCAACTGGTTCTATAACAGAAAAAATGAAGAAACGTACTAATAGCATTGAAAAAGAATGACATATCAAGAATTACAAAGGATTGGAGGAAACAACGACGACTGGCAATGAACAGAGGTACCGAGCAAACTCAATTACAAAATTAAAATTTAACAGATTCAAAACAACATATAATAACCTCCCAAGCCGGCTGGTGACCGTGGGAGCGAAGCACCACTACCCCCTAGCAATAAATATAAATGAATCATTATTGGAAAAACAAAACAAAGAACTATTTATCTGCACACTCAACGTTAGATCTTTACTATCAAACGAAAGATTTATCGAATTAGAAAACGCATTAAAAAATATAAACTGGGACTTAATTGGTATATCAGAAGTAAGAAGGAACTGGGAAAGCTTGATAGAAATGAAAAATGGACTATTATTTTATCATGTTGGTGAAACTAAAGGGCTAAACGGAGTCGGTTTCATCGTAAATAAAAAACTAAAGAACTATGTGATAGAATTTCAAGGCATTTCTGAAAGAATAGCATTCGTAAAATTCAAAATAAATGAAAAGGATGAACTAACGGTTATTCAAGTTTATGCACCTACTTCGAGCCACACAAAGTTAGAAATTGACAATTTTTACACTCTATTAAGCGAAACAATAAACAATCAAAATTCGAAATATATTGTAATAATGGGTGATTTTAATGCATCAATTGGAGATAGAGAATTCGGGGAAGATCATATAATAGGACAATACACATATGGTAAAAGGAATGAGAGTGGAGAAAATCTTGTCGATTTTTCTTTGGCACATCAACTAAAAATAGGCAACACCTTATTTAAGAAAAGGAAATCGCGTCTATGGACTTGGTTAGCACCTAATAATGTTACAAAATGCCAGATAGATTACTTCCTTGTAAACGACTCTAGAATATTATTAAATGTTGATACAATCAACTTCCATTTTAACACGGATCATCGCTTACTACGAGGTACTATAAACCTAAACATTAAAAAGAATAGACACTTTAGTAATAATTTGAAAATCATACCGAGAAGAATAATTAACCCTACTGATGCAGAGAAATTCATAAACGCCTTAGAAAATGAACTTATTAAGAATGACAGCAAAAACATAATGGAGCCTACTGTTCAACAACTATACAATAATATTGAAAGGTGTTTACAAAAAGCATCGACAGTGTTAAAAAATTTAGATAATAATAAAATTAATTACAATAAACTGTCTGATAAAACTCTTAAGCTTATTAAAGAACGTGAATACCTACGTCAAATTAAAGACAAGTCAACCATCTATCAAATAGAATTCTCGGAAAAGTGTAAACTAGTTAAAAAGGAAATAAGAAATGATCAGAGATTGAATAACATACGACTAGTAGAAGAAATAGTGAATAATAACAACGCAGTGAAAAGAGCAGAGAAAGAGCGTGTCCAAGGTAAAGCGTGGATAGCGAAGCTTGACTCAACGGAGGGTTCGAAGCAACATCATACCAGGAAAGGCATTCTGAACGAAGCAACCCAATTCTATCGAAAACTTTATGACAGCAATTGTTTAGTAGACGAAACTAAATACTTAGACGAAGAACAAGTTCCGAAAATATTGAGTTGCGAAATTGAAACTGTGATAAATAATTTGAAAAATGGTAAATGCCCAGGTGCCGATAAGATCACAAACGAACTGCTTAAAACTGGAGCAAAAGAATTAATTCCTTATTTAGTTAATTTATTTAATCAAATATTAATGTCGGAATCAATTCCTAAACAGTGGTTATCAGCTGAAATAATACTATTACACAAAAAAGGTGACAAATATAACATTAATAATTATAGACCTATAAGTTTGTCGCCAAGTATTTATAAAATCTTTATAAAAACCATACTCAACCGTATCTGCAAAATCCTTATCGAAAATCAACCTCCAGAGCAAGCTGGCTTTAGAAAAGGCTACTCGACTACAGACCATATTCATGCTATTTGCCAAATTATCGAAAAATATAACGAATACAATATGGATTTATACATCGCTTTTATTGACTATGCAAAGGCATTCGATTCGGTGGAACATTTCTTTATTTTCGATGCACTTAAGGAGCAAGGTGTTCCACTGAAATACATCAGGATTGTTAATAACATCTATAAAAATAGCGTGAGTAGTATAAAGCTAGAAAAAACTGGACCAGAATTTTTTATTAAAAAAGGGGTGCGTCAAGGTGATCCGTTATCACCACTTCTTTTTATTTCGGCACTGGAAGCGCTATTCAGAAAACTAGAATGGGATCAAGTCGGTATCAACATAAATGGAAAAAAATTATCGCATTTAAGATTTGCAGACGACATAGTATTATTCTCAAATTCAAGCCAGGAGCTACAAAATATGATTGAACAACTAAACATCAAAGGGAAAACGGCTGGTTTAAACATTAATATTTCTAAAACTAAAATAATGTCAAATAGTACAAAAAACATAATAAAGTTAGATAATCTAAATTTAGAATATGTGGACGAATATATATATTTGGGAAAACTAATTTCGTTTGCTAACAACCAAACCCTAGAAATAAACAGGCGGGTTACCATGGCTTGGAGAAGATTTTGGTCATTAAAGTTTATATTCAAAAGCGCGGTACCAGTAAATCTAAAAGCTAAAGTTTTTAATGCGTGCATCATTCCTATTCTAACTTACAGTGCCCAAACTTGGTCACTTACATTAAAAGATAGAAATAAACTTCAATCAACTCAAAGGGCTATGGAACGCAGTTTATTAGAGATAACAAAAAAGAACAGAATAAAAAACACAGTTATAAGAAAGAAAACAAAGGTTAAAGATGTTTTAAAAGTGTGCAGTAAATTAAAGTGGAGTTGGGCGGGTCATGTGTACCGCTTAGACAGCAAGAGGTGGGCTCAAGTGACTACAATTTGGCTGCCAAGATACAACAAAAGAAAAGTGGGCCGACAGAAGAGTCGCTGGAGAGATGACATCGACAAATTTGCTGGTTCACTATGGACCCGTCTAGCGCGAAACCGTGCTGAATGGAAAAGGCTAGGGGAGGCCTATTCCCTGCAGTGGGATACCTAGGCTATAATTATAATTATTATTAATTATTATTATTATAATTATTATACCCTGCTTCCAGGGAGTAGGCGTTTGTCGTGCCACGTTATTTTCGTCAAAAGCGAATCCCCACTCTTCTAATTTTTGTTTATTTTCTACAGAGAGAGCCGAAAAACGTCTGCTCTGATTGAACAGCTCTACGCCGAGAATTTCTTCTAAAGTGGTCGCTGTCGATCTTACAGGCACAAATCCAACACTCCATTTATCACTATCATCAATACTCATAACGTTGCCGCCGATTGCATTCATTTTTTCCTAAAGACTGAATTATTTGAAGATACTGCTTTGTAATATATACATAATCAGTTTCTCCCTCCAACATTACTACTACCATGATGTTTGTGTTGCAGCTGTGCATAATTCGTTAACATATTTTTGCAGTTTGAGCACGTTCTTGTATGCACAATTGTTTTCAAATTTCATGTTTATATGCGAGGCTGTTTTACAGTTGATTTCATTATTAAATAAAGGCAAAGACAATACTTTCAACGAAGGACAGTTCAAACATTCTAAATCCACATAGACTAACAGCTCTGGTCCGTTTTCTTTTAAGAATTTTTGTTTTTCGAGGCCTTTGACAAAAATCAGCGTTGAACCTTTAAAAATGTTCGTCACTTGATTATTCAGTTCCCGATAATCAACGCTACCATCGTTCCAATCGAGACCGTTTATTTGACTTTGATTGTAAGCATTTTGTTTTTTATATTTATCGTCAAGTAAGTGTTTTTCGTATGGAGGCTCAAACACTACTTGTTCTACATTTTCACTAACCAAATTGCAAAATGCTAATTCCTTTGCAAAATATTCATGTCCGTTACCCACAACGAACTGAACGTCACAAATTCCTGTTTTATGAGACATTACCCAATTTTCGCAACTGTATTTTGCAGAGGATGATAGGTAAATAGTTTATCGTGCAAAATCAGACAGAAAGCCGTAGTGTTTGCAGGGAAATTTTCGTGAGCTTCGATCATCAATTTGATATCTACGACGCCCTTCTTAATGGCATCCGGTTGTCGCGAACAGTCGAAAACAATTAGCGGTGCTTTGGTTTTGAAGTCGTTTTTATTGAAAAGAGGTGCGTTTTTCTGCCCGTAAAAATAGGCTTCTTGGCCCTTTAAATACTTGTCGTAGACGTTGTTGAAATCGTTTTTATCAAAATTCATGAAGAGCGGTTCGTAGGGATACGATTCGGAATTTAAAGAGAGTTTTGCCGAGCGCAGTTTACAGTAATCGAAGACGCTGCTGTCTCTCAGTTGAGTGTTGTTGCGATTCGTCTGAAAACCTACAATGATCATACGCGGCGTTTCAACTTGATTGGTAGTAGTCACCGTCCATACGTGTTTTGTCGACGTCGGCAGCATAGGATATTCATACAGCTCCCACGCTCTAAACACTACGTTTTTATTTTTGTTTACCATCTTTAGCAATTTAATCTTCATATCGTTGGACGGCATGACATACGGCACATTCCATTTGATGGATGTTAACTCTATTTTAGCCGATTTTTGAGGTGTTCCGGCGGCTGCTGCCGTTGTTAAAATTGCTGCATTATCGTCTCTTTTACATATCAATATCAATTCTTGTTTACTGTTCACCATCACTCGCTTGTGATCGTGTGCAAAACCCAAAAGATATTTTAAAGGTATGCTAACGCTAAAATTTCCTTCCGAATCCAACAAATAGATATTTTTCGTACTCAAATCCCATCCGCAGTTTGAGAGCGCTCTTACATCGTCCGGACTGTGCAGCACATAGCCGATCATGGTGGACGTGATTCCGACGTTTTTAGTCGAATCGATTTGCACACCCCACAGCTCATAGCGAATTTCTTCAAATAAGTGCGCTATTCCGTTGTTGATTATGTTCGAATTTTCTGCTTTTGCACCGTCCTCGCTAGTCAATTTTCCGCGCACTTCGAGCACGCTGTCGTGAGGAAACGTGATGGTGTCCTGATTTTGAATGGCTATGCGTATTTCATCTTAAACTGATTTGTGTTGAAAGGTTCTTGCGAGTGTACGCAAATCGAGTCTATGCTTTCGTCGAAAACGATTGGAAAATCAACAGCTAAAATGTCTTGCATCCTATTTTAATTTGAGTCCGATTGATTTTAGAAAGTTTAAATTGATTCTACTAATTCGCTTATTATTCTTCTTTTCTAATCCCCGTCCTTTTGCGTTTCTAGCTTTTTTATTTGTTATTGTTGATGTTATCGACTCCGTGGTCAACGCTCGACTGACGCGGTTTGACTTTTGTCGTGATAGATCTTTAAAATCTTCTCCGTAATATATTCCCATGTTTTACAAGCGTTTGAGATGTAATCGCACTGTAACAGGTTCACCGTTGAAATCCACTAGACGATCGTCTTGACCGACAATAGTAATTGTGACCTTGTCTATAACACTGCGATTAATCGGCAAATAAATGACGTTGCTCGGAGTTATGGATATTTTATAGCCCGGCTCCTCTTGCGGATAGAACTGAAAGAGAGTGTGTTCGAGTTCTCCCGTTTAAATAGGATGCGCTGACAATGTTGCACTTCACTCTGATGGCGTTTATTTTTATAATGTGAGCCGTGAAATCTGATTTTTCCACACTGTTTGCCGGCAGACGTGCTCGCTTCTCGCTGAAACCCAGCAGAGATACGACGCTGCCTTTGGCGCCGATGTCTATGATGAACGTCGCTCTTAATTTCTGTTCTCAACGTGTTGTTGTTTGCCTTGATTCTAATGGTTCTGTTCACTTTTTTCAATTCCTCGACAAGGTAGTCGCTGATATCGTTGATTTCGTACGCTCCTTTTGGTATTTCGATCGTTTTCCTGCTGTCGTCAATAATTGGAAAGTCTGGATCGTAGTAGACAAACTTGTTGTTGGTTTCGTCAATGTTTAGAATCGAGTGCCACGACTCAAATTCAATCAGTTGATATTCTTCGTTCTCATCCAGCACGATCGACGGATAAAACGGACTGCTCAATATTGCAATTAATTTCTCAGTTTTCGTTTTTGATAATTTTTATTTGAAAGTACAAGAATAACTAAACTAGAATTCTTTACAATTTTTGTATCAAAAAGTAGATATTAAATAACGTCTCATTCATGACATAATAGTTAAAATAAAGCTTGATTCACACTACAACACTCAACACCGATTCTGTTCCGGTCAGGGTAAATGTGAACGACATTGTCTCTAAGTTTGTAATAGGAAAAACAAACAGTGATGTCCGCACAAAACTGAGCTGAATTTTTGTCTTCTCTCATAGTTATATACTATGTTGCAGCCTTTCAAATAATCGACGAGCTCTCTCGGCGGTCGCAAGTTGCCAAAACTGTCAAAGTACTTTACGTTTTTGCCGACTTTTTTGTACGCGACCCAGTGCGTTCCAAGACCGTCTCTATCATCCAGATTCACTACAGCGCTCTCGTTCTTTCTAGGTTTTTTCTTCGGCAGTCCGTTTCTCATGTATACGGCTCTGAAAAACTTGACATTTAACATTTTTGCATAGCGTTGTTCGGCAATATTTTTAAAAGTTTTTTGAAGCCGCCGACGACGACGACAACGACGGTCTGTAAGGTCTTAAAAAAAGCCCGTAGAGTAGTTACTTTTAGCCGGTTCCAGAACCACCACCCCCTCCCCCCGACCCTCCCCTGGTGCCAAAAGGGCGTTAACAAAAAAAAGTCGACATTATACTCAAATTGAAGGGGAAGTCGTTCCCGACACCGCCGCGCGGTCGAATCGCGGCCGCGCGGCTCCGTTCTCGGGCGGGGCCGGCGAGCGTCGCCGAAACGAAGGGGCGGAGCGCGCTCGCCGCGGTCGCGTCGAAGGGCGGGGCGTTCCGCGCGCGCCGGCGCCGTCGGATCGTCGGTCGGCCGCTTCGTTCTCGGGCGGGGTCGGCGGTCGTCGTCGAAAGAGAACGCGTCTCGTTCGGATCGGACGGCGCGACGTAACAAACGCTCGTCGCACGACAGCGAATGCGAAATTATCAAAAATTTAAATTTTAAGAAAAAATAAACAACAATTTTGAACTTTTTATAAAGCGTAAATATTCTTCGTAAAAAACTAAAAATATTCGCCCTCTTGAAAAAATGTCGTATCTCTAAAGATAAAAAAAAATACCCGTCACCTCCACTATACAGGGTGTCCTCAAAGACACTAAACACACGCCTACCACATGTTCCTGAGACCAAAATAAGCCGATTTAAGCAAACTTACCTTCTTACAAAATTGCTTAGTTTGGGCGCTATACGGCCCTGAAGTTACAATTTTGAAATCGTTTTTTTGTTATAAATTTAAAACGGCTTGTGCGATTTTGCTAAAATTTGGCACGTTGACATAGTTTTATGGAACAAAAAAACCCATTTTAAAATTATGATTAATATTAATCCATAGGCGTAGAAATCGGGTTTTTTATTATTTGAACGTTTCAAATTTCTACGCCAATGGGAGAAAAGGGGTTTAATTATAAAATTTAGAATCAGTAGCTTATTTGCTACAAAAAAGCTACTCTTAATAAGACTCGATTACTCTCGTGGTTTTTGAGAAATTTGTATTTTAATAATAAGCTAATCAGTAATAATACGTTGATAATAATAAGTTGATCAGTAAACAAATAAGATGGCCATGCTTTTTTCTAAGTATAAAACTAGAGATAATGAAGACGTTGTGCAAAGAGTAAATTAATTTTCTTCGTCTTATAAATTTTTGTCTGCATAAAAATGGTGAACACTTTGACCACTTTTTATGACATATTTATTTATTTCTATTCATGTTTTAGTAACTTTACTTCATTTTGTAAAAATTACTGCGATTTATTAAAATACAAATTTCTCAAAAACCATGAGAGTAATCGAGTCTTATTAAGAGTAGCTTTTTTGTACCAAATAAGTTACTGATTCTAAATTTTATACTTAAACCCCTTTTCTTCTATTGGCGTAGAAATTTGAAACGTTCAAAAATTAAAAAACCCGATTTCTACGCCTATGGATTAATATTAATCATAATTTTAACATGGGTTTTTTTGTTCCATAAAACTATGTCAACGTGCCAAACTTTAGCAAAATCGCACAAGCCGTTTTAAATTTATAACAAAAAAACGATTTCTAAATTGTAACTTCAGGGCCGTATAGCGCCCAAACTAAGCAATTTTGTAAGAAGGTAAGTTTGCTTAAATCGGCTTATTTTGGTCTCAGGAACATGTGGTAAGCGTGTGTTTAGTGTCTTTGAAGACACCCTGTATATACCCGTTACCTAAACCACATTTTCATAATTTCATCATGTTCAAGAGTGAGTTCAGAACTCAAAAAAAACGAACTTTAATTTTTTAATCGAAAAAATCGCACACATTTTTGAATTTTTTTGAACAGACTGCAGAATTTAAAAAAACGAAAAAAAGTCTATTATTATTATTACACCATCGCACTTCCCGAAATATTTTGCAGCGAAAAAAAAAAACGTACGTTATTCGCATAGATCGCAGAGATTGCACTTTTTTGAATTTTTTGAACAGACCGTAGAATTTAAAAGAAACCCAAAAGTCTATCATTATTATTATTATTATTATTACAGAATGGCACTCACGAAATATTTCGTAGCGATTATAAAAAAAAACCGACCGTCATTAAAAAACAATTCGCAAAAACTTTTTCTTAAATTTTTGAACGCTCGCTAGAATCAAAAAAAAAATGAAAAACAGTCTGTGTTATCAACATCGCACTTTTATAAATTTTTGAACAGTAGGTAGAACTTAAAAAATCAACATTACACTTTTTTTGAATTTGTGAACAGTTTGTAGAATTAAATTTAAAAAAACAACGTTTTATTACATCACAGTTTTTTGTGAAATATTTTCGATTCGTTCCTGTAATTAAATGACAAAAAAATCATTTTGCTTTTTAGAAATATTTTCCATTACGTTTGTTTTTTTAGAATCCATCGATAAATTTTTATCAAAAAAAAAAAATAATAAAAACATTTTCAGAACGATAATAATTTAAAAATTCAACAATCGCTTTGTAATTGTTCACGAAAGCATACAAGTCGATAGGACCACATGCAAATTAAGACTGAGTCGCGCGCGCGCCAAGCACGGGTAAACACAACGCGAGCGGCAGCACGTAGTGCGTGTGACGTCACATATTTGAATGTATGTGTGCGGTGCATCACTGCTACAATTAAAAACGATATTAACAAAAACCAGTTGGTAATTAAAAACGTCATACATGTTTTTATGAGTACGAGATGCAATATTATTATAAACAGCATTTACGCGATATTATAAACAGCACATAATAGACAATTATACAGACGTAATTTCATTTCAATAACAGTACATTCAAATTATCACGACGTAATATAAAATGACACATTCTGGTTCGTAATTAATACATGCATAATTTGAATATTAATAATAAAAATATCGGAGCGCGCACAGACATGTGTTATTTCTTCGACTGATGAATCATAACTGCGATCGGTTCGCTTAACGTAGGAGAGGGGAGGGTTTGTCCATATCTAGAGATGTTATTACCGATATTAATAGCTGTTGTATAATTAATGACATACATGCATAATACGTAATACGTTCTGCGGTAAACATTGAATACGCAGATCTCGTCCAATCGAGGTCATATCATTCTCGAAGTATCGACGCAAAACAATAACAACAACAGATCGCCGTCCGTGAAACCCGACCTTGCAAATTTTCCGTTTATTGTTTATTGCAAAAAGCGACCGCGGTGTTTACAAAATGCACGGAGCAACAGGTTCTGAGGGAGAGAGAGAGAGAACACGCCAGACAAACGAGTCAGGGCGTAAACAAATAACACCGCGCTTCCGCGTCGTTTCTGAGAAGCAAAACTGCATCGAATTCGAGGCCATGGCGTACGTGCATTTTAAAAGGTCGTGTTATTCCCGCGGTTTCGCAATTTAAAAAACAACAACAGATCGCCGTCCGTGAGAACTCGACCTTGCAAATTTTTCGTTTATTGTTTATTGCAAAAAGCGACCGCGGTGTTTACAAATAATACCGCGCTTCCGCGTCGTTTCTGAGACGCAAAACTGCATCGAATTCGAGGCCAAGGCGTACGTGCATTTTAAAAGGTCGTGTTATTCCGCGGTTTCGCAATTTAAAAAACAACAACAGATCGCCGTCCGTGAGAACTCGACCTTGCAAATTTTCCGTTTATTGTTTATTGCAAAAAGCGACCGCGTTGTTTACAAATAACACCGCGCTTCCGCGTCGTTTCTGAGACGCAAAACTGCATCGAATTCGAGGCCATGGCGTACGTGCATTTTAAAAGGTCGTGTTATTCCCGCGGTTTCGCAATTTAAAAAACAATAACAAGCAGACGGTCCGTTCTGCGCGAAGCCTTCGGCAACCGGCGTTCAAAGACGCAGATCTAGTCCAGTCGAGGTCATATCATTCTCGAAGCATCGACGCAAAACAATAACAACAACAGATCGCCGTCCGTAAGAACCCGACCTTGCAAATTTTCCGTTTATTGTTTATTGCAAAAAGCGACCGCGGTGTTTACAGAATGTACGGAAGGAATACGTACGAGTCCTCCCCCTCTCGAGCGAGTATATATTATTTCACAACATCGTTTGTGTATTCATAACCGGAAAGTCTCGCGTAGCTTCATTTTTACCGAGAGTTCGTTCGATTTTTGTATTTGTTTATCTCGATATTGTTTTCAGTAATGACAAGTAGTTCGACTTTGGCAAATTTCACTTATAACGGTTTAGTGTACGTGGAGTGGCAAATTGTCTTTCATAAATTTTTAATAAAATTAAGCAAAATCGCAGGATAGTGGACAAAATAATTTGATTTATTAAATTAAATGTACGACGTTTCGTCTATAGATTTAGACTTTTTCAAGTACAATCATAAAAATATTTTGTCCACTATCCTGCGATTTTGCTTAATTTTATTATAATCACGATGGACACGATTTCTAATATATAAATTTTTAAATTTGGACGATATAGTTGTGAAAAGTATACGCTTTAAACCGGACTTCAACGAAATAGAGTTGGTGTTTTCGCTTTACGACAATCAATTATACACGATCGCCGAACAAGTAACGTCGAATAAAACCGAATGGTTGGAATTGTACTTCCGTGCGGGTGAGAACGAACGTTTTGTAGTATACAAGGGCTTCAATCTGCAATGCAAAACTGTCGTTATCGGTGACGAACGCGCAACCAACTCGATCGAGAGAACAGTTTCACCATCAACTATCTGACTACTGCAATTTAACATAAAAGGTAAGAAAAAAGAGAATAATTACACTTTTTATAATATTAAATAATAATCAATGATTGTATTCGAGTACTCTTGAAGTAAGTATTGTTTTTTATTGTACTTTCTTGTTTTTAGTGAAATAAAAAAAGAAAACATGGACAAACTCAACGAAATCGGATCTGGTTCAAAAAGTTTCCAAAAGTTTTTAAAACTGGAAGCTTTGAATAAGTACGCGCCTTATAGAATTTCAAAAGTGAAGCAGATACAAACAAAATATGGTAATAAATTCATCGTGGAACTAAAAGACGGCAGCGTATTCCTTCCCGATCGATTTAACAACATGTCCCACGACAACAAAAAATTTCTTCTCGGAAGAAAAAATATAGCTATAATATACAAAGGCATGGAGAAGCAAGGAAAGTACAACACGGCAATTGTTCAGTTTATTGACGTGAATACGAAAAAAATCAAAAAGCCGAAGCCATTCGATTTTGAAGAGAATAAAAATGAATTAAACGTCGACAAGAAGAAAAAAAACATGAAAAGCAAACCCGAAGATGTTTTCAGTGAAACTCATTTTGAATCTCTGGTTCTGGAAGAAAACAACAGCAGTGACGATGACGACGACGATGATGACGCTATAATCCAAGATAATTAATGTAAAAAGTGATAAACAAGTGTGTGTGTGTGTGTGGGAACGCATTAAAAAACGTTTCACATGCGATGTTTTCTTGGACTTAAACATAATATATAAATGAAGTGGGGATGCAATTACGCTTATCGTTGACATAATAAATAGCACTACTAGTTACTGGTGGTGCATAATACTTTTTGAAAAGTCTCTTGTTATCTACAGTGTTGTGACAGTGATTAAGTGAGAGATGTCTGAAGAACAAAACAAACAATCAGCGAAGACGCCGCAAGAAGCACCTGAACCTCCTGCGACACCTCCCCCGTCTCCTGTCAATGATTCTGAAGCTATATCAGGTGTGTTTAATGCTACTCCGATTCGCTTCAA
Organism: Mongoloraphidia duomilia; assembly: GCA_039654895.1. NCBI lineage: Eukaryota > Metazoa > Arthropoda > Insecta > Raphidioptera > Raphidiidae > Mongoloraphidia > Mongoloraphidia duomilia. Next base: position 42,388,228 of record CM077517.1, on the reverse strand, counting down.
GATATATTTTAATGATGGGACTGTACTAAATGTAACCGTTGCTCAATTTAGGAGCGCTTTAGAATTTGCGTCCCGCATTTATCCTGATCGAACAAGCAACGCATACAGCGCATGCGTCTTAATGATTATGCGTCGTTATTTACACGTTTGTGATTGTTCTTAGATGCTGTTCCAAAAAATAAAAAAAAAACAACTCGTCATGTGTCCTTACCGGTGTTTTTATAATTCAACGACTGGCGAGTGGACGACTGCCATGGTTAACGATATTTATTACAACGAAGCTAACAAAACGTGGAATTTTAAACAAACCCGTGCGGAAAAAAATAGGTCAAAACAGAAAAATATTTTAAAAAGTGCGTGAAAAATAAATAAAACATGTTTAAGTGCGACGTGTGCATTAAAAATTTTACCCGTCGGGACAATTTAAAAAGACATTTAAAATTCAGTTGTGCAAGTGCCATTAACGTTGGTGAAATTTGTAACAAAACGAAACACTATTTAAAGAGACCCGGTGAAATAAGTCAGTATAGTGTCAGTGCAACTGTTACAGACAATTGTTCATCAAAGACAATGGAGAGCAGAGATATTCAACAGTCATCCGTTCCACAGCAGTCAACTTCAGCACCACCATCACGACCACCACAGCCAAAGAGAAAGAAGACAGAAAACAATGTTAAATTTTGTGAATCGTGCGACAAAAACATCCCTTCCGGACAGTATACTTCACACATCAGAAGTACACTACATAAAGAAAAGGTATTTATTCATGATTATGAAAATGTTTATGTTTTAAAAACAGCGTTTAAAAACAGAATTATAACGTATCGTCTTGTAAACACAGATCATGATAATTTGAGCATTGAATCTTTTTTTGAAAATAATTTTGAAACAATACAAAAGTTAATATGTTTAAAGCTAGAAGAACACACTTCAATAAAATTAAATTTTGAACTTTTTGGTCAGTACTTTCTTCCTAAAGCTGACGGCGGCGACGATGATGATATTAAACTGGAACACAAATCCTTTAATACCAGAAGCGTTGTTGTCAGCGAAGGAGATGACTTGCGTGAAATTATTAATACATTAATTTTTGATAAAATAATAGCAAAATCTAGTGAATTCGCGGAAAAAGATAGTGGATGGGCATTAATTTTGATAGAATTTTTAGAAATTAATATTTTCAAAAATAATCCGATGAAAGCTGAACATTACATAAAGTTACCTGAAAAGATAAGTAAAAAAAAAGCTGTAATTAATGTTCAAAACCGAGATAATGCCTGTTTTGCATGGCGTGTTTTAAGCGCTCTCAATCCGACCAATGACAATGCATTTAGAACAACGACTTTAGAAAAATATTTTAAAACATTAAATTTTGATGACATTGAATTTCCAGTTAAAATCAAAGACATTTCAAAATTTGAAGATCAAAATCCTGATTTAAGCATTAATGTATACGGTTTGGACTCGAAGAATAGTGTTGTTGGGCCGCTTTATTACACTAAATTTAAAAAAAATAAACATATTAACTTACTCTACTTGTATGATAATTTTACATCGCATTATTGTTGGATAAAAAATTTGTCGCGTTTAGTTTCCGCACAGTTGTCGAGAAACGCTCATAAGAAATATTTGTGTGACGGATGTTTGATATATTTTAGTAAAAAAGAGTTGTTAAACCGTCACGCAAATAGCGATTGCAAAAAACTTAGAGTGATATTGCCGACTGACGAGCCTGTTATAGACAAATATGGAAAACTGACACGAAAAAACATTATAAAATTTGTTGATTTTCAAAAAAAAACTCAAAGTACCCTATGTAATTTGTTGTGATATGGAAACTTATTTTGAACCTATCGATACGACGACGACTGATTCTTTATCCAACACAAGAAATGTACAATGTCATAGACCCTATAGTTTTGGTTTTTACAAAAAATGTTCTTTTGACAATACACAATCGTACTATAAAGCCTATAGAGGTGCTGATTGTGCAAAAGTATTAGTGCGTCATTTTTACGAAGAGATTAAAAAAATTTCCAATATACTAAACAATCCAAAACCCATGCCGCGTTTGAGTCCGTCCTTGTATAATAAAATAAAAAATTCAACAACTCTCTGTCACATATGCGAGAGAGAGTTTTCAAACGCAGATCACGATGAAATTGTCATAGATCATCGCCACGAAACAGGTGATATCAGAGGACCTGCTCACAGTATATGTAATCTAAATTATAAAACACCAAATTTCGTTCCGGTTGTTTTTCATAACTTAAACTATGACAGTCGTCTGTTCATTAAGGAATTGGCAGCACACTTTTCGAACATAACGGTTATTCCAGAAAATAAAGAAAAGTACATCAGTTTTAGCGTTAAGATTGACAATGAATCGGGCAAAACTATAACTTTGAGATTTATTGACTCGTTTAGATTTATGTCCTCGAGTTTGGAACAGTTGGCCGAAAACGTTGAAGTCGACCAATTAGTATAATTAAAAAAACATTTTCCAAACAAAGTTCAATTTGAGTTAGTAAGACGAAAAGGGGTTTTTCCCTACGAATATATAGATTCAATGGAAAAATTAAACGAAACAAAATTACCTCTCATTTCGAAATTTTACAGTTCATTAAAAACAAAAATATTTCCGATTCGGATTACGAACATGCCGAGACCGTTTGGCATGAATTCGATTGCAAGACGATCGGAGAATATTCAGACATTTATCTTAAAACTGATGTACTGCTTTTAACGGATATTTTTGAAAATTTTCGAACGGTTTGTCAAAAAATGTACAATTTAGATCCCGCTCATTATTATACAACGCCAGGACTCTCGTGGGATTCGATGCTCAAATTCACCGACGTAGAAATACAACTGCTCACTGATGTTGACATGTTGAATTTCATTAAGAAAGGAATACGCGGTTGTATCTCTCAATGCTCAAACAGGTTCAGTAAAAGTAATAATAAATATATGGAAAATTATAACGAAAATAAAGAGTCAAAATATATAATGTATTCAGATTCGAATAATCTCTATGGCTGGGCAATGAGTCAAAAATTACCCATTGGCAACTTCAAATGGCTTGACGAGAGGGAAATTCAAAATTTTTCATTAAAAGATAAAAAAGACGACGACGAGTTTGGTTATATTTTAGAAGTTGATTTAGACTATCCGGCGCATTTACACGATTCTCATAACGATCTGCCTTTTTGTGCGGAGAAAATGATACCACCAAAAACAAAAACCAAATATAAAAAATTGTTGACTACCTTGTTCGATAAGAAAAACTATGTTATACATTATAGAACTTTAAAACAGGCATTGGAGCACGGTCTGGTGTTAAGAAAGTTTCATAGAATTTTAAAATTCAATCAGACATGTTGGTTAAAGTCGTACATCAGTGGCGGCTCCTCTATAAGAGCTGCGGAGCTGCCACACTGTCAGAAAATAACGCACAATTAAAAAAAAATTGTATTATAAATCTGCATAATATGTTTTAATTTCATAATTATGAAGCCATGACATAGCATTATTATAAATGACGGCATGCCGCAGGGCCTATATTCTATAAACAGTCCTGAGCCGTAGTAAATTCACTACGCACGTGACACGTTCTGCATTATATTTTGCACCAAAATCAATGAGCTAGAGAGAGCAAAAACAGTAAAAAATGAGACAGATTTGTACGCGTTAAGAGATATTCTGGGTGCGCAGAACGGTAGTACGAACTCTAATTTAATAAAAGCGGCATATCCGGGCATATCCGAACGTTTATATAGCATAGCTTATTAATGTTATTCCAAACTGAAAACGCTCTTGTCACATAGTGACTGGTGATATCTATCTGTTGGCACGCACACACACACACACACACACACACACACACACACACTGGCTGGTGCATACAGTCTAATATTTTGTTTGTGTTGATGGCGATATAATTCGTTTTCAATTGTAGTTCAAATTTCAAACAATGAATGTTATAGATAACCTCACGCGTGTGAAACGTTTTTCAAATTACAAATTTGAAGAAAAACTAAAATTGAAGGCACAAGGTCGCCCTTTGCCTGATATTTTCATAGAAAAACAGTGCTCTAGCCGTGGAAAAACTTATAAGCGGCAATTCAACAAAGAACTATATTTTAAAAATAATTGGATATGCGGTTGCAATATTAAAAACGATCTTTTCTGTTTTCCGTGTGTTTTATTTGGTGGTGACAAATGGTGGACGGAAATTGGTGTAACAGACTTAAATCATTTAAGTGAAAAAGTAAAAAAATATGCACTCAAAAAGTCACCTCCATAGTGAAATGGAATTTGCGATGTTGATTTCTTTTTCGAGGTCCTCGCATAATGGGGGGGGGGTGCTACTCCAGTCTCCAGGTTGACTCTGCAGAACACCCATTTAAAATGTTCACGCGACGCCACTGTCGTACATTGATTTTAATACACAGCGTCGCTCGAAAGCCAAGTCGCAAGAGCAAAGTCGCTCTGTCGGGCGAGGACGATAAGCGTTGTTTATTACCCAACTCGACAGACACTTTAGCATACGGACATATAAAATTAAAACGAATGATTAATTAAAAAAAATTTTAGTATTTGACATTGTTTACAAAGATAACTAAAAAACTGAAAAACGGCTACACCACAAAATAAAAAGTATTTCACAAAAAAAGTCTATAATCAAACTAAATATGCTAAAGTTTTTTTTCTTGTTAAAGGCGTTAAAGCCACAGAGTCTCATTAAAAAAGTTAAAATAATTAACTTTTTTTCTCGACATGATTTTCAAAATTATTGAGGTGTTATGTCGAATTTCTGGAAAGAAGTTCTTCACTTAAAAAAAAACGAAGAACGTTCTCCGGCATGTTTGTCGCTGCGGAGAACTACTGAAAAAATTCTTTCCTTCAGCGAAACGGCTCCTGCATTTTTTGCAGGAGTAATCTTTTTACCATTACACACACACACAGAAGGAGAGAAAGAAAGTGTTTCTGTGGGTGTGTGTTATTGCGTAGTTGTAGTATATGACGCATTGTTTATCTATCAATTGACTAACTCTAAAAAAACATATCTATCTAAATATTCTATGTATTGCATTTTTGTATTATTTTATGTATTGCATTTTTATATTATTTTATTTGTATTATTGTATCTATATTTGCTAAAAATAAAAATTTAATAAACGAATAGGTATACAGTGTTGTATTATTATTGTATACAAGTATTTTGTTGATAAAACATAAAAATTATCTATATTTACCAATGAATGTAAGTACATCTAAATATTCTATGTATTATTGTATCTATATTTGCTAACAAATAAAAAATTAATAACTGACTAAGTATAGTGTTGTATTATTTCATACATAATTTTGCTACTAGTTTATTTATCTAAAGTTGCTAATAAAAAAATGAATAAATACTGTGTAGTTTTTCTTTTCCGAACACCCAAGATCTCTCTCTCTCTTACCTTATATTATCGGTGACGTGTATTGAACGTGTTGATTAAACATACAGTTTTTACATCTTAAACTAATATATCTTTTCATTGAGAAAAAAAATTTTAAAAATAAATAATCATCTGAAACCAGCGTATCTGCCGCTTCTTCTTCTTCAATCAACACATTCAAAACACATCCAGGTGTATATAAAGGTCAGATATTTTTCCATATTTCATCAGTCCCATTTGATGTGTTTGCGTGATTAAACGTAGTGTAAATTAAGTTGTAAACATATGAAAATGAAATTGATACAACAACCGATAAAAATAAAAATAGTAAATTTAGATCAAAAAAATGACAAATCAATTAAAAAACATGGAAACTTACTTCCCGACACTCTAAGGTGCATTATCGTGGGCCCGTCAAATTGCGGTAAGACCAACGTAATGCTTTCGTTGTTAATTGACGACAACGCACTCAAGTTTGAAAACGTTTACGTCTATTCAAAATCTCTACAACAGGACAAGTATCGACTGCTAGCAGAGATTTTGAATAGCGTCAACGGACTGGGATATCACACCTTCAGCGACAGCGAAACGATAATGCATCCGAACCAGGCAAAACCAAATTCAATTTTCGTTTTTGACGATGTTGCGTGCGAGAACCAAAGCAACATTCGCGAATATTTCAGCATGGGACACACGCTAGCGTCGATAGTTTTTACCTATGCCAGTCGTACAGTAGAATACCCAAACAGTTGGTCAGAGACAATGCTAATTTTATTGTGCTTTTCAAGCAAGACGATATGAACTTGCATCACGTGTACAATGACTACGTTAATACGGATATGACTTTTCAAGAGTTTAAGAATCTCTGCTGCGAGTGTTGGGCGGAAAACAAGTATAATTTTTTCGCTATCGACAGAGACTCGGACCTGAACGCCGGTCGTTACAGAGTGAATTTTGACAAATTCATAGCGGTGAAACGATCAGTATAAATATAATTGTGAAATATCCTATTTAGTTATTACACTGACGTCTCTCTGCTGACGCTGTATTGCAATGAATAAAAAAAAACGAAATTTCTGTGAGAAGGCGACTGAGAAGAGCGATTAAATCCGTTAGAAATAAATACAATCAAATAAAATCCGGTGCTTTTGAGCAGAGTAAAACTGTTGAAAAGCAACTGAAACCGCTCATCGAACCGATTAAAACTCTAATCAATCGAGTAAAAAAAGAAGCAGAAGAAGAAGAAGAAGAAGAACGGACGTGTCTTAAGAGAGAATTGAAATCGAACGAAACTCCACGGAAACTGTCTGCGACGAGGAAAAGTGGTTTGAGCCGTAAAATTGATTTTCAAACACCGACATCATCGAGTACGCCTACCGTCACAACCGCCACCAGCGCAAGTCTTCGCGATATATATTTAAATAAAAAACCTACAAATGAAAAGGATCACGTTTACGGAGTGAAATATGTAGATGGAAAATACATGATCGGAAATAAGGAATTGGCTTTTCTTAATGGCTCGGACGATTTAGTCATCGATAATTACCGAATAAAGACCACTCCGGGACTGTATGAATTGATTTTTATGAACAAACCAGGACCGCACACGGAAGAAGATTTGACTGTGTACAAGAAGATCTTAGAATATACGAGTGCTCATTTGAATTCAGCCGGCAGGATCAAGAGCAACGTCGGCTACAAATACAAAAACATTATAATGCCTTTGTATAAAATTATCAACAAGACTGCAGCAGCAGCAGCAGCAGAACCAGCAGCAGAAGAAGAAGAAGAAGAAGAAGAAGAAGAAGAAGAAGAGACAGAAGCTGCAAGCGGGGAGGGAATATTTTTGAAAGTGAACAGAAACAGGAAAAAGATAGATTACGTGTACTGGAACGATTTAAACGAACTGGTAGACAGACTCAAATTGCTGTATGCGTCTCAAGAAGCGGGCAACTCGTCTCACCGAAACGAAATAGTTTCAATCATAGAAGAACTGAGAGAAGCAAACGTTATTGAATAAATTGCGTGTTGTATGACGCTCGTTCATCAGTGTATCTTTAACAAGAGAGTGAGATATACATCGACTAGAGAGAGAGAAAAAAATGCCCGTAGATAAGTTTGGCAGACACAGTCGGCGGAAATTAAATCGCTGTCCTCCGGGCGTCGGATTTAAAATTGTAAATAATAATTTTGACATCGATAACAGAAAACTTACAAACGTCGGCGCGCCAACGGATCGAAAGGACGCAGTTACTTTAGACTATTTTGACAAGGAGTTAAAACGCCAACAGTTCCACCTGCAAAACCAAATTGTGCCATTGGTGAAACAAATTTTATTACAAAACTGTCGCGGTCTGTTTTTGATTCGTCTGTTCAGTCGAAACGCTATTTTAATACCCGAAATTATAGACGGTAAATTAACATCTGAAAGTCACTATACTTTGGCCGAAGGATTCGTAGAGTATGTTTTCGGCGAGCAGGTCAACGGTATGGAAATACTGGATATAAGAACGTTACCCCAGAAAACAAAAGTATTTATAAACGATAAATTATACTCAAAGCTCAACTTGACTAAAATCAGCACGGGTGACCGTATAAAATTTGCAGCTACTGCGCAACAAAAAAAATTAAAAGTCACAGACCGGATGACGCTTTGCGCGGAAATATACTTGCGTTATTCGTTATTACGTCAGTGAAATGTCATTGTCCTCGATCAACAGCAGCAGCAGCGTCTATAACAACGATGTTGAAATAACAACTACAAAAGAATTGATAAGCGCAGAAAAGGCGGTCCGTACGGCTTACAGTAATCTAAGAAAACGCATGACCGAAGCGGAATCGTACAAAAGAAAACAGCTTGCACCGTTCAACAATTACTTGCTAACTACGGCAAAGAAAAAAAACAAAAGCAATACTTATACGCAATTTGATAATACACAACAAGAAAATCTAACATTATTGCAAAATATTGATAAAAAAGTGAAAATGATGGTGGTAGAGATGACGACATTGACATTAGCAGTGGTTATCAAGAACCATCCGTGAGTTTTCTTACCAATATGGAAACTCGGTACGAATCGATGGAAGAATCGGTGATTCGACGTTTTTATAAAAAACCACCATTGCGATCGGCTTCTAGCCAAGCAAAAAAGTTGAAGAGAAAAGGAGACGTGTCGACACTTCGACATTTTACGCACTATCTCAACGCATCCAATGAAATGATAAACATTCCGTATAGACATTGGAGAACGCCATATTTTAATCGATTTCCAACAACGCACAATAATTATAGTGATGATAAAGAATCGGAACAGCTGTCATCTACTATAAAATATTTTGCCAATGACTCTACCAGTACATTAGTACCAGTACATTAGAACCTATATTAACAAACACAAACTTGAAAATTGCATCTGTTGTTAAAGAGAGAGTGCAGAGTCCCGTTGTGAAGACGTCACTGTCAAAAGTACAGCACAGAAAAATTCTTTTAAATCCGGTATTTTATACTCCAAAACAATGAAACGCGTCCGAGCGCAAAAATCATCGCAAAAGTCTGCTGAAAAAATCAGAATTGTCAACGAGTTGCACAGGCCGGCGAGAAAGAACTATCGACGCAGACGCGTGATCGTCAAGGGTCTGCACGACCTCTATCAGGCCGATCTCGCCGAAATGATTCCGTACGCAGACGTTAACAACAACCACAAATACATTCTCACCGTGATCGATGCGTTTTCAAAGTATGCGTGGGCGCTACCATTGAAAAGCAAGCGCGGAAAAGACGTTGCCGAAGCAATGTTGAAAATCTTGAAAAAACTCAAGAAGTCGCCGAAAAACCTGCAAACGGACAACGGAACGGAATTTTACAACGTGAATTTTCAAAATTTAATGAAAAAGTATTCGATAAATCACTATTCGTCTTTTAGCAATTTAAAAAGCAGCATAGTCGAGCGCTTCATAAGAACGCTAAAGACTCGACTCTGGAAACATTTCAGCATCGAAGGAAATTACAAATGGCTTAAGGCGTTGCCGGACATTGTCGCCGACTACAACGATACCAAGCACAGAATGATCGGAATGAAGCCGAGAGAGGTGAATTCAAAAAATGAAAAAAAAACTGTTGACGACCGTCTACTCTAATTTAAAAACAATAGACGTAAGACAACAAAAAATACACGTGGGAGATCGCGTACGCATCAGCAAACATAAACATTTATTCGCCAAAGGCTACCTGCCCAACTGGACGACGGAAATTTTTACTGTATCTAAAGTAAAATTAACCACCAACCCGCGTACTTATGAGCTGGTCGATGCCAGCAACACGCCCATCAAGGGCGGATTCTACGAGGAAGAATTACAAAAAGTGCCCGATCACGACGTTTATTTAGTGGAAAAAGTCTTGAAAACACAAGGCAATAGATTGTACGTCAAATGGTTAGGTTTTGACGACAGTCACAACTCGTGGATTCTCAAAAAAGACGTGGTATAGTTCAAGTTTCCAACATTGCGTTTATAAAGGATGTTGCATCGCGGTAATATAAAAGATGCTCGTTCACCATCTCACAAGGGCTTTCTTTACCGGACGTGGACTCGTCAACACGTTAATTAACAAACTCCCGTTCGAATTACACATACCAGGCTATCGTTTCTGCGGACCCGGAACAAAGTTGGGGGAACGTTTGAGCAGAGGCGACGTCGGTGTGAACGGTTTGGACGAAGCTTGCAAAGAACACGACATAGCATACGCAAACACAAAAGATTTGAAAGAACGTCACATAGCCGATCGCACACTACAAGAAAGAGCTTGGAGTCGCGTCAAGGCCAAGGACGCCAGTTAAGGTGAAAAAAACTGCAGCGTGGATTACGACAAACGCGATGAAAATTAAAACTAAACTCGGCATGGGTAGGAAAAGGAAGAGAACTTCTTTCGCAGCAGGTGGTGTTCCACCGAAACACAGACGCGTCATTAGACGAAAAGCAAAGTCGGCGGGAACGTTGAAAAGGAGAAGGAGTGTGACAAGTAGAAAATCTAACGTCAAGAACAATCTTATTAAACGAGCACGGCAGGAATTGGATGCTATAAACTCTACTGGTGTAAACAAATATGCTGCCGCTGTAAAAAATGGTGACTCTCGACTGATACCCGTACCCAAGACGGGTGGATTTTTACCGCT